>JARLTB010000101.1:8397500-8520000 GCA_030141615.1 Unio pictorum | reverse complement strand
ATCTCTGAAACTTTACCTATTTTGACTATTAGAACAAGCATAAAGACTGCATAATTAGTGCTTCCATTGTATTATCAGCATGATTTGTTTTACGGCACGTATGTATGTACGTACGTACGTACATACGTATGTATGTATGTATGTATGTATGTATGTATGTATGTATGTATGTATGTATGTATGTATGTATGTATGTATGTATGTATGTATGTATGTATGTATGTATGTATGTATGTATGTATGTATGTATGTATGTATGTATGTATGTATGTATACATAAAAATAAATAAGCACTTTGTTTCCAACCTATTTTTTTTCCATTTGTAGACTCATGACTAAGTGCGAATGTTATGTTTAAATATGTCAAGTTTTTCAAAGACCCTAGTTCTTAAAATAGAGCCTCTTAATTGTGTATGTTTGTACGCAGATGGTCATCATTGTTAATTGTCATTCTGCATTATGGTTTCTTCTTTTAGATTCTAATGAAACATACGTTAATAACGTCAAACAAAGGTGAAGATGGCTGAAACTTCCTCTCTTCTGTTATGATGAAATTAGTTTTCTGCTAGGTTTCATGGGGATTATTTAGATTGTGTTATTGATTTTTCTAACTCTACTTTGATACCAGCCATCTTACCTGTGCCAGAGAATCGACCACCAGCTAAACTGTCATGTATCACAAGGCAGTCAGTAGAAGAATATGGTTGCCGTTATTTGATATAACGGCTAAAGTAATGGCTTTGAAGATGAGATTGTTACCTAGAACTTTTGTCTTAAAATCTATTTTTAGTATCGTGATAAATTGCTGATATTTATTTATTTATCCCTGTGGCTATTAACGTACCACCGTATAAGGGTGAAAATCATTAATCTTTATTATATTCTTAATAAAATTTTAATATCAACCACAGAATACCAGATGTATAACAAATCACGTGCGCACACACTAACAGAGATAAATATAGGTCAAACAATATGCCGTCTGTTTGAAGAGCACGTATTATAACTGAAATTGTATTCCTTATATTAATTTGTTAGGTACCAATTTAATTCAGGAAAAGTACGAATGACCCGATACAAAACAACACAGAAGGTATATTTGAGGTTAACTTGATTTAGAAATGATTGTAACACAATTATATATGTGATGTGGCTTAACAGGAACAACATATTGTCTGTCTGTCTGTCTCTGTGTGATCGATCATGCCCGATATTGCATTTCAAGAACAGAAATCTAGCTAAATACTAACACTTTGTATTTCAGACTGACAAAAGTTATATGATCCCTTTCACATTCATTTTAAGCCAGCATTGACTGAGTGGTCGCAGTTCCGTCGGATATACAGAGATTATATCCCAGTAAGCTGCAACGAGTCTTTTTTTAAATAGCAAAACATTTCGTCTTCACTGGAGATTAAAATATTAAAGATAGTCAAAGGAAAAATGTGTACTCGACATCAAAAGAACAGATTTTATATGAGAACCACACATACGAAACAGATGGATTCTTTTCTTTTACATTAAAATTGTGAAATATTATAGTCTTTAATATTTTGGGAAAAAATATTTTGGAATAGCTAAAGATCATAGTAAACCCGAACTGCTTAATATTGACAGGGTGATATGCATTTTTCCGCTCTACACTTAGTTAAATACTTAACATATCGCAAAGGCCACAAACAAGTAAAAATAGCATCGCGCACATTGTTGATTAATATAGTTGAATGAGCGTGTATGTGTGTGTGTTTGCGTGTGCGTGTGTGTGTGTGTGTGTGTGATTGGATTTGCAACGTAGCTTTAACAATTTTTATGTGATATCGCTACTATGTCTGCAGAGGGGCAGTTCATAGTGATGTCTAGCACTGGGGCATCATATGTAATGAGAATATATTACAATTTATCAAAACTATTTCATTCAATGGGCGACATTAGTATTTTGTTATTACATAAAATAACGTGATAGCATAATATCCACTAACCCCGATTCGTCTTAGATTCCATTTTGATTCTTCAGGTGACCATTTTACGAGTCGATAAGCTCTATTTTTAGACGAAAAATCCATACATTATACTTCAAAGTTTAAGGGTCTTTAAATGCGATTTGCAGCCCTTTAGACCGCCCCCCCCCCAAAAAAAAAAACCCCGATTAATTTGTTCGAGACATACAATCTAACTGAAAAACAAAGGAAACGTAAAAATTTTGAAATCTTTAAGTAGTAGCGCTCCTTTAATACATATTGTCCCGTATGGCATATTTCTACTTTCCTTTCATCTCTAGCGCTTTCTTTCTTTTACCAACAAGTAACAAGTACTTTATAAGTACAAAAATGACTATGGGCGGAGATATCATAACAAAGATTCATCCGTAGCTACACCTTAATGTATATATTAGGATCAACGTTCCCTCTTAGCGAATGATAGATGTGCGCAAGCATGATGGAGATGAGCACAATTTAACGTTGGAATGAGCAAAAATTGACAATTCAGCTGCGCGTGGATGCCTGAGCAGCTGCGCGCGCGCGCACGCGCGCATCTTAGAGGGAACGTTGATTAGGATATACCGTTTTCTCACAGGTGCGCTTTGATCTTGATATTTACTTTCATATTATCATTGGGAATAAAGACCTAAAGAGAGTCCTTCGTCGAAATAGCGGCTACAAATATATTTATTATAAATTGCAACAAACGTAATTTACAAGGATTCTGATGTGGCAAACAGCAACGATAATCTCATCAGCCCGATAATAAATAATTTTTTCTATTGAAATAAAGATACAGGAAGTGAAGATCAAAGTTGAATATTTTTTCTGTAAAGTCACCATATAACGAAATTCACTTTCAATGTGCAATTGCCTGTCAGATGGGGGAGTAATGAAGGAGAAAATTTCCTCTAACTTTTGTGCAATATCATTCCTTGTTTTGACTTCGATACAATGCTTGTACTAAAGTTGTTTACTTTTTATTTTCTAAAAGAATATTTACTTACCCATGATAATTCACTTTTCGCTGATCACGAATGAGCATGTATAGGGGAGTTGAAAATAGGAATTTCATCTTCACACGATAGCATTATAGCTTCAAAAGGGGCACACACTGTAAATACGAGTTATAGAAGGAACTATGACAATTACATGTATGCATATGGAATCGACACACTTGCTTGTCATTTTTAGGTTGATTATTTCTTTCTTCTATTACAAGAATCATCATCAATCTATTGTTTTTCTTAACATTTTTCAGGGTCGCCATTGTGGCTGATACTGCACATAGCACCCATACGAAACGAGAAGGATCAGGTGATTCTCTTCCTGTGTTCATTCAAGGACATAACGGCCTTGAAGCAGCCAATAGACGACGACAATGCCAAAGGTATAAATTCGAAATTCGAGCACTTCATCTATTGAATAGCATTAAAAAGGTTGAAAATGCAAAATTTATGGAACGAGCAAAACTGTTGTTGAAAATATATTCATTACAAGCAATTATTATTATTATTATTATTATTATTATTATTATTATTATTATTATTATTATTATTATTATTTACTATTATTATTATTATTATTATTATTATTATTATTATTATTATTATTATTATTATTATTATTATTATTATAAACGACGCCTCAGATATTGATAAACATAAACGTATTTTTGCGTTAGTCTGGTAAGGCAAAAACATGTTTAGTGTAACAATGTATTTAAATGAAAAATTGATTAACACTAGTTACTTCTATTCATTAGCCACAAAAAGGGAATTAAGCAAGTATAACAAACAAGCCCCTTGTAATCGGGCAATTGTTGTGTTGTTAAATACAGAGTTTCGATGTCATAACGATCGCACAAATATCATTCTAATAATAGTTACTCTCTAATAGACGTAACCAAGCGACAATTACATTTAATCAATGGTTTGTGTGTATAAGTGCGCATTAATACATTTTTTTAAAAATAAAGACTAGAAGATAAAAATGATTTCGTGTTTATTGCTATATTGCTATATGGCTTATTTTGTCAAAATATATACAGCTTGTATAAAAAATTGCTTTAACTGATTGATTTGACTTAGTGTGAAATGAATACATTAAATACAATTTGCACATAAGCACGAACTATATAAGGTTTATAATTCATTCAATCACACTGTTATTACAGCTTAGAAAAAGACAAAATGTTGTCTCCATGACTCTTATTCTTAAGTCACAGCCATTTGTTTGTTTACATTATCTTCTTTGCCGCTACAAATAGAAATGTGACGAAAGAATATAAGAATATATCGAATCAGAACCATGTCAAGTGTTTTGTACCTATGGTATTTTCTTCTTAACCAGTGAAATACTAATTTTTCTTATGTGGCCGTTTACAAATAAAATATAATTTTGGTATGTGTATGTAGAATTCTCATATGAACGAGAAATAAACTTTAAAACGCACGGAAACTGAAGAATAGTGGGTTTCTTTCCAAAAATAATTATCATCCGACAATATAACTATTGCAAAGTTTATGCATTCGATGTATTTTTTTTTTTCGTTATCAAACGCTCATTTAGAAAACTAAATTTGCTTACTTTTGCGATTTGGTAGTGCTCGTGACTGTTTAATCTCTTTTAATTGTAGGTCTTAGCAAGTTTGCGAGACTGGCCCGTTCAGTGACACGGAACCGGTCTACGCTTATGCAGTTTTCATCCCATATGCCAAATGTTCGCTACGACAATTCGAAGCCATCCCAATTAGCTACGGTAAGTCATCCGCTTATAACAAATATCGCACTATAACTTGCCTATTACCTATTATGAAGATCGCGAACTACACGGTCAGCATGCTTTCTAAAAGTTGTCCTGCTACTGGGGAACTGATCAGTATGACGAAGGTAGGTACGAAGTGGGCTTGACTAGTTCTGACTGACTGTTATAACATTTTTTTGTTTCATTGAATTTGTTAATAATTTTAAGGCATAGCGATATACAAAATCTTCAATAAAATGATCTGCTTCTGCACGGGCAGGAGGCCGGACACAATGAGATGTATGCGCGTGAAGAAACACATGTTAATGACGGTGATATAAAGGAGATAGAGAATAGTCCTGCTAATGACCAAAGATCATCCAGTATAATCTGGGCGCATTAAAGGAAATATGCACCATAGTTGCTAAATAAGCGACTCTCTTATCTAACGATTTACTGTCCGATTTCGGATATTACCCTTAAGCAACCTAGCTCAGAGATCAGATATGTATGTTAGAAGAAACAAATTAGTCGCGAACACGCAGTCTCTATACTTTGATAATATTCATGACTTACTGAAGTCCCCCCAAAAACCAACCAACCAAACAATCAAACGAATCAAGCAAAACACAAAAACATAACACCAGAACTTGTGAAGTTTGCATTATCGTACTCTTGTGACTAATACCAAAACCGACCTGGATAATGTTTACCAATATTGTTCTCTGTTATATCCTGTTATTTTGATGTGGTTTCGTCCTGGAAAAGATGGTCGCGAATCCAACGAAGATTACCAACGTTCTGGAAGACTGTTGTCTACGATTGGTGTGCGGGAAGTAGCTTCGGTTGAAAGGGAGTGGGGCCGAATTACAAATAAGCTCGATACACATCGGAAGATATTCTCACTGGCGTCACATGTATTAAATGTGTCAAAAACTATTTCAAGTACACAAAAGGTTTATGCAGGATGCAACCTGCATTTGGTGTCGGTTGATCAAAATGTGGCTCGTCATGAAATCGACAAACAGCTGAAAGTCAAACAAAACGTGATATGTGAGATTTTAAAGAGATTGTCTCATGTGATGAACTTTTGTCTAAAACCTGACTGGAAAGAAAATATTAAAGTTTGGATCGGAGGCCACAAATCGCTCGACCTAGTCGGATTCTCAAAAGACATTAGAACACATTAGATTTCGATGCAAAATTTCCGTCCGTCCATGTATATGTCATGGACTGTGCACGTGTCCACTTTTATATGCACCCCACCCACCCACCCCAAAGTGTTGCCAAAATGAACCAGCCGTCCTCGCACTGGTATTCTATGTATACTTCTACTTTGGGTCTGTTTTGAAACCTTAAAATAAATAATCAAGTCCTAAAAGAAATATAGAAGTAGTAGATTATATGTGCAGTTAAATCATTATTAAGTCAGCGAGTTCCAGTTTCATTATCTGTGTTACACAAGTAGAATATTAAATGTAATAATTTTGATGCAAACACTATTATAAAGATGTAACAAGTAAGAGTTCTGGTCCTTTAATGTTGGTTTATCTCATATTTATCTTCGTTTGATCGTTCCAAGGTTGTAATATTCATTCTTTTTCTTTACCATTTAGATAAATTGTCAATTTTTCTATCATTAAAACACTGCATTAATTTTCCGTCCTTATATATGTCACCTAATATTTTGCGTTCTTTTAGCTTAATTATATAATATTCATTACTGTATTTGGTGTGAACCCGTCAAACCATTTACTGTGAAGAAGATCGTACATGTTTACCTCAATTATAACCGTAAACTAGATCATGCCCGTGATAAGTAAATCGTTATATTATTTTCGTTTGAACTATATGATGTGTATCATTAAATATATATATTTTTTTACCTTCTTGTTGTAGATGATGAATATGAATGCTGATGTATTGCCACAGTATCGTCTCGAGGCGCCAAAGACACCACCACATATCATACTTCATTACTGCCTTTTCAAGACAGTCTGGGACTGGATTATCTTAATCTTGACGTTTTATACCGCCGTCACAGTTCCATACAATTCTTCATTCAAAAACAAGACGATGGACCAGGTCCCACTTTTAGTTATAGACAGTGTTGTTGATGTAGTGTTCTTTATTGATATCGTTTTGAATTTTCACACTACATTCGTAGGTGCTAGTGGAGAAGTTATATCGGACCCTAAAATTATTCGCATGAACTATCTGAAGAGCTGGTTCGTTATAGACCTGCTGTCATGCCTGCCGTACGATGTGTTTAATGCCTTTCAAGACGTAGATGAGGTAAATTCGGTTGTACTTTTCTCTTATATTGATGTGTTTAGCGTATCTTCAGGTCGTCATATTATATGACAATGACACAACATGTATTTAATGTACTGTATTGGGAATATTTTCTAGGTGCCAACATTTTGCGCCTTGGATCTTACGACGTGTCGCGCTGTTTTAATTCTTGTTTCTGTGAGTCGGATATATTCTTGTATGATATGTTCATTATTACATAACTAAAATGAAAAGTTTATATTTGTTTTATTCTCGTTCAAAAGAGGTTGATTTCAGAATAAAAGGGTGAGTTTTATATATGAAAAATATTTGCTTACCATACTTTAATTTGAATAAGTTATGCCGTACTTATTCCACTGAAATCTCTGAGTCAGTCTCTTCAAATATAATTTATAAATCATGGAAATATATCTTGAAGCAAATTCATTGATATCATCATCATCATATTCCCACAGATTAAACATCGACAATTACCATTTATACCAACATGCTTGCTGAGATTGCTGACAGTATAGATATAGCCAGAAGATAGAACCAACAAGTTTAAAGTGGTCCAGACCTCATCAGTTTTGTGAGAAGCGGCGAGGTGCAAAAGTTAAAAGACTAAAGCAAGAGGCATCTTGACAACAGTTCAGGATTGGGAAATACAAGCAGATGTAAAAGGAAAGCTGAAGCTCCCAAAATACATCTATAACACAAACGTCAGATCTGATATTGTACCGTGGTCAGGAACTTCCAAACAGGTGATTGTTTAGAACTGACAGTGCCATGGGAAGCTTGAGTGGAGGAGGCCAATGAGAGACAATCGACTATGTGTCAGCCACTACTTCAGAAATGCATTCAGAATGGATGGAAGACCTGGAACCTATTGGTAGAAACACGATACCGTGACTTTGCATCACAGACCTTTTGGCATCCCATGAGAGTCGTCGGGATTAGAGGAGCTAGCCGCAGGAAGTTAGTCAACAAAGTTGCAAACAGGAGAGAAAGCCTCAAACAGGATTTGACGGAAGAGAGAGAGATTGACGAGCGATGGAAAACTAATCCGTGCTGAGCCGCACTAATTTATTCGGCGCACCTTTATGTGTTGTAGGTCAGCGCCGAAAAAGCTCTAAGAAAGGGATTCTCACCTGAGGAAATTATATCACTCTATCAAACAAATTAGACCATTAGATAGGGTATTAAATATTAGTAATGCAAGACGAAGGATAAATATAAATCTTGTTCAAAATTCCTCCCAGAACGTTGAGTAAAGTGTAAGCCAAATTGTGTCGTCGTTATCTATTTTTAAGACTTTAATGAATGGATATGAGTGTCAGCACTTTCTTTATTAAAAGAACCAAAAAGGAGAAATTGTTGTAAAGCGCGGAAAGAATCATTTTGTATGAAATGGAACAGTGCATATTCCAGAGGGAACAACTATTGCCGTGAGCAACTGCATACAATATGTAATTTAACTAGGTGCTCTTAAATCAAGTTGTTTTGTTAAATAGATTTGCGTCATGTGCATCAAAAGAAGTAGCGTATTGCTTGTAATATTATGAGATTGTCATATTCGTCTTCTTCTGCTGCTGCTGCTGATGATGATGATGCTTCTTCTTCTTGTTTTTCTTCTTCTTCTTCTTCTTCTTCTTCTTCTTCTTCTTCTTCTTCTTATTATTATTATTATTATTATTATTATTATTATTATTATTATTATTATATTCAAATTTCAGGGAATAAGTACATTATTTAGTGCACTGAAGGTGGTTAGATTGCTACGACTCGGTCGTGTGGTACGAAAGCTGGACCACTATCTAGAGTATGGAGCAGCCATGCTGATTTTGTTGATTCTAGTGTTCATACTGTTTGCCCATTGGTTGGCCTGCATATGGTACAACATTGGGTTAACGGAACTTTCTAGTGGTGTTAATTACGGCTGGCTATCAACGTTGGCCAGCGTAACAGGAGAACGTTTCGATACATCAAATACGTCGACAACAGGTGAACTACTAGGTGGACCTGGAAAGAAAATGAGGTACCTGACGGCCTTGTATTTCACGCTATCTTGCATGACAGGGGTGGGATTCGGCAATGTGGCAGCGGCAACAGAATCGGAGAAATTATTCTCCGTATTTATGATGATCACAGGGGGTAAGTACTTGTTAGAAAGTGTCTGAGAGTTCTATTTGCATGTTCGTTTACTGTTGTGCACGGTTTGCTATGACTTTCTTGAACTCCATAAACCTTGAGCTGAAGACAAATGATGTATGGGATTCAAGACCTTCAAAAAATGTCATACACCCCAATAAACTAACATAAATAATTTATTAATCTCATACAACATAATAACTTTATTTGTTGAAAGATTAATATATATAAAAGTTTATTATCTGCTGTTGCTGGCAGCTCGCTAGTTGCATCATTTACCTCCTCTGGCCACCCAAAATGCTTTTGTTTCGTTTGTTTCATCCGAACTCGACTGATGAAACAGAATTTTTGGATAACCAATGATGATCAAACTATTAACTATTCTACTACTACTACTACTACTACTACTACTACTACTACTACTACTACTACTACTACTACTTTAACCGCTCCGGTGGCCTTGTGGTTAAAGCGTCCGCCGCGGAAGTTGAAGGTCGTAGGTTCGATCCCTGGCCGAGTCATACCAAAGACTTACAAAAATGGTACTAATAGCTGCCTCGCTTGACGCTCCGCATAAAGAGGTTAGTATTAGTACTGGTCGGCCTGGTGTGAGGATAATGTGACTGGGTGGGACATTATGCTACATGTCTGTGGCATGATGCCCCAGTGCTAGACATCACTATAAACTGCCTCACTGCAGACGTCGTAGTGAGATGACTGAAAAAAAATTGTTAAAGCTACTTTAAAAATCCTAAGCAAACAAACAAACAAACAAACTGCTACTACTTTCATATATTTAGATCATAAGTGAGAAAATTTACATTTTATTTTGAAGCTGAAGTTGTCCATCGTTTTTGTTTACCCAGTTGTGACATCCTGCTTGTAACTTGAATCATCTAGTTGTGACCTTGCTGGAGTTCCTTCATCTCGCTAAAGTGCTTTTTAACAGAAACAAAATAATTCTCTATCTTGATAACGGACCAATCATATTCAAAGATTTTTATATTGAGGTAATCAATTGTTCTTTGGTGAATCTATATATCTTCTAAATCAATGAGTGAACGTTCACTTGAATTCGTAGCTTATACGTACCTATGATGCGCAACATGAACAGCTTGGGAAGCTGCCAAATGTAGAGCGCATTTCAAGTCCATTGTCAGTGTCTAAGAGGTTTAGGCAAACGTTGACATAAGCAGTCATATAATGAATATACTTATACTTAATATATTTGGAGGATTTGTGGTTGGGTTCCGCAGCAAAGATTAAAATCGTGACTTGGTCAAAAAGATAATGTTTCCAATAAGGCAACATGTCAAAAGAGAGAACACGCATGCAAGCGGCCATAGGTGTGCTTTAGTTATGTTTTGTATTATCCGGATGTAGACAGCGTACATATAAAACCATAGTGGATTGGAAGTGCGTTATACAAAAGCGGATACTAATACTAATAATGTATTGCAACGTTGTGCATAATGTCATGGTTCTTTCCTCATTTTAAGAGAGATTTAGCTAAGTAGTAGTAACTTCAGCCAAAACCCTGCACATAATTTGTTGTTACGTAATCGGTTTCTTCTGAGCGTTTACTTCTGCCTGCTGAGGAAGCTCGGTAGCTTCCGACGACAGCGAAAGTACGCTTATAGCCTTTAGTCTGTTTCCGAGAAAAAGTAAAATAAAAATTCTGCAGTAAGAAGTGGTTTTTTTTACTGCAGGTAGGGCCTGTCTCCTGTTTCCGCCAATTTCTCGCAGATTGCTATTTAAAGCAGACGATATGTTTTTATGTTGTTTCTTTTTGTTAAGCACTAATATCTCATATACTTATACTAAGACTCTTCGGTGGTTTGACGCAAAGGCCTTAACATGTAATCATGTATGGGTATAAACACCCTACTTTATCTGAAATGCGCTTTATTCAACATGTGCATGGCGAGAGATTGCTTGGAGGTAAGAATTTCAGACAGGACACAGAAGCGGATGCTGCTTTTAATTTAAAACACTCCTTTATTGTTTTGCACAACCTGTCAAAGAGTCAACTTTATGCTTTTGTAAAGACACGCTTCGCCGGAAAGACGAACGTTTTATTTGACTAGTTTAGCCAGTTGAAACCCAGTGACAAACTTAAATGCTTCTTGTTTGTTTGTGTATTCAGAATTAGACGTTTTTATTCAAATTAGATACTTTACATTGTTATTTATTAGAAAGTGTTTGGAATCAATAAACAGTAAGTTCCTGAAGACCGGATGACAACTGATTATCTAAGTCATATGTGTGATCCCTTAATTAAACGAATTGTTGCCTAGTTTTATAGTCTGATCTCTTGAAACGCATTTCGTTAACACAACAGCAAGGGATATGAGTAGCAAACGAGACTACTTACTATATGTTTAAAGTTTAATACTATAATTTGACAAACATTTTTGTTGAGTAACCAAAACCATTTTATTTTTTAACCAATATTAATGAGATAAAGTAATGAAAGTTTAACCTGTTATTATTTTTTATGTTATTATTTTGTTTCGAACAATACAGAGCAATTACAATATTACAAACGTGGTGCAAATGTTGAAACACTCTTAAGAGTTTAAGAATATTAGGCGAGAACAAAGAAGGTTTGAATGGCGGCTTTAAATATATGTGGCGGCCATCTTCTTTGCATTTTACTATGCTCGCATTTATCATATAATCAGTGGGAGCGTCTAATGAACTGTCTCTTTCCAATGTTCAGGAAAATTGCATTCAAACATGTTTTTCCTCTAGCTTGATAAGATGAAATATTGTTTAGGTGTGTTGCCTACTCAGTCAAATTACAAGATCAATAATAACAGAGAATTTATCGAGCATAATCGATGAAACTGGGCAGATAATTTATCTTCCTAAAGTCTAACTCATTAGCAGTATATTTTGATCTCTGTGTGAGAATAATGACCATCATTAGTGGCAATCCCAATGATTTTCACAATCTGACGGAGAGGGATTATAGTTCAACGCATTAGTACGTTATTAAAGGTTAAATGTATGTACTGTTCTTATTTCTGGTTTAGTTAATTTTTCTATCACCATGTACATCATTAACCTGCCATACAGTGCTAATTACTGTTTTAAAGCAAACATTTTTCTTTCGGCTAAAATATAAAGAGGCGCATCAAGTTCAGATGGTTGAGTGATTTGTTTGTTTGATTTTCAACGTAGCTTTAGCAATTTTTTAGTCATATCACTACGATGTCTGCAGTAAGGCAGTTTATAGTGATATCTAGCACTGGGCATCCTGCCACAGACATGTAGCATGATGTCCCACCCAGTCACATTATCCAAACACCAGGCAGACCAGTCCTAACACTAACCTCTTAAATCGAGGCAGCTATTAGTACCATTTTTGTAAGTCTTTGGTATGACTCGGCCAGGGATCGAGCCCACGACCTCCCGCTTCCGCGGCGGACTCTCTAACCACTAGGCCACCGGTGCGGTTGATGGTTGAGTGATAAGAATATGGATATATTCTTTTTACAAGAAACGCGCTATATAATCGACGTCGCACGTCATTGGAAAAATAAATTGGACAAATGAAACATTTTTCAGTAGTAATATTAACAATGATCTTGGATTAGCTATTTCACATAATTCAAAAATATCAATTAAAGATAGTTCGTGAAATCTCAAGTGAAAGTATTAGCATAGTGCAGGAAATATTAAAGAATTTGGATATTGTTTTATATACACGCTTATAGATCAAACACTGACGATTCCAGTTTTGAATATTACAGAATATATCTCGGAAAAAATGCCAAAATGCTTATTATTGGTAAGGATCTGAACGCAGTATTGATCCTCTTGTGGATAATAAACGTGAGAGATATTTTCAATACATTTACAGAAAGATAGACTCTCATTAACATACGATGTAATTTACATAACTGTGGAGAAATAATTTACATGGAATTCCGATTATTCTTCTACATACTTATATCATTTCTCGGTTTGGATCATTTGGCAATTACGTTGGATTTAAAACTTTCTGAAGTCCATGATAGTTTGAAAACTGACATTGTAATCCAATTATAGGGCAAATATTGAAATACACATGTAACTGATACTTATAAAGGTGCTCTCCGGATCAAAACCATAAAACCTTGGTCAATAAAAAGAGAATGCACATTACAAAACAGAAGGGGGTGAGAAAAAGGAAGATTACAAGTAGACAATGAAACCAAGCCCAAGTACACATGCATATATTTCTAAAATGACTAAAGAACTGAAAAAAATGTATGTTGAAATAATGTGAGGGCTTATTTTAAAGCAAGCGAGAGATTCGTGGCATAATAACACATACATTCTAATGAGGACAAGACTTTATTCCAACTACCAACTTGAAAGTCATTCAGTTTAGTGAATATAGACCACACGATTGAAAATATAGCTACTTAAAACCGATTAAAAGTTACTTAGCAGAGTTATTAACGAAAGTCAGAGAGTCTTTATTAAAGTTATGTACTTGGCCAAATTATTTTTTTTTACATTTCGAAGTCAACAACTATGCTGAAAAAGTCTTTGAGAACTTAAATCCGGACCAAAACTCCTGCAATTATTGACATGTGCCTTGTTCTTTTTGTCATGTCTCTTTTATAGTAATGCCAAATGCAGTTTATTAAATAATGGTTATTTATTAGAATTAGTACCTTTAGAACGTGGTGTAAGACATGGTTGTTCTTTATACCCGTATTCATTTATGTTACCAGTTGAACTTCTATCATATGCAATCAGAATACATGCTAACAGTGAAAGTTATAAGATTCATTAAAAAGTTTTTTTTTAAAAGTTTGTTTTCGAATAAAGCTACACTAATATTTTATGGTTTAGAAACAAGTTCTTTAAATATATATATATATATATATATATATATATATATATATATATATATATATATATATATATATATATATATATACCTTTTAATGATGATGTTTCACATAAATTTAAATTTATTACATGCATTGACATCTATATCCAAAGCTGATGGAACTTAGTGCATGTTTCTAAAACTGGAAATTGAAAAATGTATCTTGGATAAGTAGAATAACAGTAGCAAATAACTTCGAAATAACTAAATTGTTATTAACAGTAATGGTTCAGACTAGGAACGTTCCAGATCACGTTTCTCATTTATCTTTCAGCAGCCAAATGTAAAATGTAAAAAGAAAATGTGTATTGACGTGGGACTTTTGTGCAATGAATGATTAGCATATAATAGACTCCCATTTTGTCAATACATAATCAAAATATCTGTGTTACCCTCAAAAACGTTTTCAATGAAAATACAGATTTAAATGTCAACTTATTTAATGTTGCTGTATGTGTTTTGGGGGATGATGAGGTAGAAGAGGTTGCAAAGAATATAAGCTAGCAAAACAATTTACTTATACATGCACATAAAATATTGACGTTTTGCGCATCGGTCGATATGCTGTATATGACGTAGCGACACACACGGGCTATCTTTAGAATAAATCAAATGCGATGAATAATACACAAAAGTCTCTTACAAGCTAATCACAGTCCTATGAGAATGAGAAGACACACACACACACACACACACTCTCTCTCTCTCTCTCTCTCTCTCTCTCTCTCTCTCTCTCTCTCTCTCTCTCTCTCTCTCTCTCTCTCTCTCCTGTGTACGAAATAGCAATTGGGATTCAAAAACCTTGCTTCTGTACTGGACTCACATAACACGTACATTTCATACTCAACATAAAGATTTCAAAGACAATAAATTAAACCACGCTTTACTTTCTAGTTTCAACCCGAGTGCATTTCTTGCAAAGAACTCTTTACCGTGAAACACTTCCTAATAGATTGTTTCGATTTCCAAACTGCACGCGATCGTTACTATAATGTTCATCACATGAAGGAGTTTTCTGCTATAGACGTGTCTTGTAGTTTAAGTGTCGTCCAGGAAGTTAACATTTATTCGTAAGAATTGCTTGTCTGCAACCTATTTCCTTATAATGCTTTCACCTACTTCAATCACCATAAATATGCCTTCTTATCTTGATACATTTGCCATTTATTTTCATCGTTGATCCGAATCCTTTATACATATTACGCTCGTCATCTCATCATTTTGTTTCTGTCTTTTTATCGTTTGATGGTAATGAACCACTTTTCCAATGTTAATCAATTATTATGCAACCTTTCGTGTGGCTCTAGATAGTCTTGCGATGCTGATGTGCCGTAAAAGAACAATCTACCTTCACCCAGTCTTTACATTTTTATTACTGCGTTGTTTACTTTTGTTTGGGTTTGAGTGTGTTTTTTTATTCCTCTAATTTACTTTCAAAATGTTATACTTACTGAATCAACGTTTATCAACATTTATTAATACTGGATCAAACGATGTGATTGGATGTAACAAAAACACTTTACACAATCGCATTCATATGATTGTTCTATAATTCAGATTAATAATAAGTGTCTCATACCTTACTAATGCGCACCAAATTTAAGAACGGATATAAGCAAAATGACATTGTATAATAAAAGGATACAATCAAAAGCAATGGCTTCCAACAAATATTCACAAATGATCTCGCATGTCAACTGATTCCGTGATTGTATGTAGCTTATCAAAATATAAACTAATGAATCCTTAAAAAATCACATCCCTCAGATGCGGGATATATATCCGAGTTTCAAGGCAGATTTAGAAGTAATTCTGGAACATGAAATATGAAACAATTTCATAACATATAATAGATAGCAAGATGAATACACCTCTGATACTCATATACTAGTGCGGCTGAAAATTGCTCACGTAAGGTAGACTGTTTCATGATAAGACTCGTCTATACTCAAGGTGTCCGCCGAGAGTGAAGGGGTACATGCTGCTCTCCCTCCGACCGAGCAGTTGTATATAATATATTCCGTTTATTTTGGCTATGCCCCTCCAGAACCGGACAAATTCTTGCGGACACCCATCACTGTACTATGAACTATCAACAACAAAATCTTTGGGTTAGAAGTACTTTGATATTTGGCTCAACTACGGCCGGAAAACTTGCGATAAAATGGGTTCCAACATGTCGACGCTTCGTCTGAGCATCCGTTAGTGAACCGAAATCAGTATTTCTGAATCGTCATGGCTAAAACGAATAACCCTCGGATCACACTGTACTCGGCAATGAAACCAATCTGTATTTTGAATGATATAATGCTCAGGCATTCTCGTACACAAATTTCGTGACAGTTTTAGAGTTTGAAATTAATAATTATAATTCACCACTCACATACACACACAAACGCAGACGTTTTTGGACAGACCAACTGATATTAATCATGTAGGTACTTGTATTTCTTTTATAGAATTAAGTAAATTGAATAATATTCAGTTGATTTTTGAATACTTCCCAGAGCCATTATTGAACCAAGTTCATCAAGTTCTCAGATAATCTCAACTGGTTACGCGTACACACTCATCCTTTTTTGTTTTACATCTTTTGCGACTCGAGATGAATGCCAATTATTACTTTGTAGTGATCAACAAATGTACTACCTGGATATAGTTAATGATACATTTCGATTCGTACATGCATATTTGTCATATTTTATTTACCTCTATTGGGAAATGTATCCTACGTTTTCTGTCTGCATTGATCTTTATTTATTACTAACGTTAAAGGATAAATATATATTTTAATGATCGTTATAATGTTCAACTAATTTATTCATTTTTTTTAAGATTCCAGTTTTTTAGATGAACTTTTTATCACTCATCTGTAACATTCAATTAAAGGAAAGTATCTATGCGACTAATATGGGAAAAAACAAAATCAAAGAGCCATTATCGAGCTCAAACATCTTCGTTATCACCTTTAACATAACCAGCCGCAATGTGTTTTTTTTCCGACAAAAGTGCACGATAGATAGTATCAATTGAAGTTGAAAGTGATTTGTGCTAAAAAAATTAGGTCTGGATTACATTAGAAATAGGAACAAATTTAGATTTCGATCTGAGTAGAGTGCATGTTATATCTCAAAATCCACCTTTATTTGATTTGTGAAAACGTAAACCATCAGATTCCGCCATATGATGATTGATAAAGAATAAAAATGAACCCATCTTGACAGTAAAACTCCAACGAAACACAATTATTACCACAGGAGAAGCTTGACTTAGTCATCAAAGATGATTCACAAATCTATATGTGAACCATGCAACATTTAATTGGATTCGGATTCAATGAGCATAAATATTAATTTGTAGCTGCCAGTGGCAACACATTTTAAGGTGAGTTTCCACGATTTGCACTTGCTCAAACAGCTGCAGCATGACAAATTTTAGCGGTGGAATAGCCAATCATTTCGACACCAATTTTGGAATTAAATGCATTTGCATTACCTCCTATTTTCATTTTGCAAATAGTAATTGTTAGAGATAGTAAATGCGCTTATATGAAGTAAATGAGGTACGGTGAATTTAACTGAAGGTATTGCAACACATAATTTTTCTATTCCGTCACAAGGTCCACAAAATGTGCCAGCAATAATACGGTGACTTCAAA
Organism: Unio pictorum; assembly: GCA_030141615.1. NCBI lineage: Eukaryota > Metazoa > Mollusca > Bivalvia > Unionida > Unionidae > Unio > Unio pictorum. The sequence goes on along the minus strand of JARLTB010000101.1, from coordinate 8,502,302 downwards.
GCTGTAAATATAATTTGGTATTTAAAGAAGTCAATATATGGTGTTTTCCATGTTTGTTCTTTGTATCTTTTGGTTTGAAAAATATGTATAAAACCTAGAGTGAAGTCGATCTATAAATTACTAGAGCAAATGTGTGTGTGTGTGTGAGAGAGAGAGAGAGAGAGAGAGAGAGAGAGAGAGAGAGAGAGAGAGAGAGAGAGTCCCGCTGGCCTTGTATTTAGGGTGACGGATTCGTAACTAGAAGGTTAAAGGTTATATTGCTGCACATGTCATTGGAGAGTCTGTTATCGAGTTATTTTACTCTGATTGCCTCGATGCGATTTAACCTTTAACGTATTGTTGTAATATTGAACACCAATAAATCACTTAGTTAGTTATTTTGTTCTACCCGTGAACTCCAAATATTTCACTGTTTAGCTTAATTATTGTAGATTATATGCATCTGGGCACAGATATAGATGGATTCATCAACATGTGTCTGGGTATATTGCTCAGTAATTCACGTTATGCAGATATCGCCATTTTCAAATGACGTGACTATCTTGCATTTTATTTTTTTCTTCTTCATTCTCAGCTCTTCTGTACGCCACCATTTTCTCGAACGTCACTACCATCTTTCAGCAGTTTTACGCAAGCTTTGCTCGATACCATGATATGTTGAAAAGCGTGAGAGAATTCATGAAGCTTCACGACGTCCCAAAGTCCCTCAGTGAAAGGGTCATGGACTATATCGTCTCCACCTGGGCAATAACAAAGGGGATTGATACAAATAAGGTAAAGTAGCAATAATGTTGTATTCTTCACGCTCCCAATGATTACCGCCGCCGAAAAAGATGTACCCAATAGACAACATTGCTTTCGTCTAGTAAGTCTGATTTACTTTCACTTCAACAAGAGTCTATAAGATTCGCGACATACACGTTCACCTTCTGAAACATTTTTAAAATGAGAACACCCACACATACGCATACAAACGCGCGCTGAATAGCAAAACTCTTCCGCCGGTTTTGAATAGGTACTAGTTAATTAAAGTAAAACCTATCTCAATGAAGATTTATACATGAATTTATTATATTAGAATAGGAACTTATATTTTCGTAGTCTTTAAAACGTTTGAAAGATGTTGCACAGTCTATTGAATCGATGTTAGAAATTCATTTCAAGCAAAATGCTTAGAGTGCACGTTTGAAAAATTTGAAGGATTTGTTTTCTTAAAAAAAATATATTCGTCATCGTTACCCATAAACACTGTTGTTGCATTTACTGAAGTGTGAACAGTTAATTTACTAAATTTCTTTCTAAGTGTGAATATCAACAAGTCTCTTCTTAGACGTGTGACATATTGATTTCTATGCAGAAAGTCTTCTCTCAAAAGTTATAGTATGAAGTTCTTTCAACGTTCAAATTATTATATTCTAACACTGAAATTGACAACAGACCAACACATATAACACCTACTACCACAGTCTGACACCAGTGTAGGCTAGTACGTGTCCAGTTTATGAAGTTAATAAGTAGCCTGACACTCACATTATATCCAGTCATTACTTACAAGCATTGCAAAAAGGTAACAAATAAGTCATTATAGGGAGTTGTTTTTTTTGACAGGCAATATCGTAGCATATTGGTATACAAGACGTTTCGCGGCTCACATAACTGTATTTGCAATGCTAACCAAACTATTTATATTATTATTATTATTATTATTATTATTATTTAACAGGTCTTAAATTATTGTCCAAAGGACATGAAAGCTGATCTATGTGTGCATCTAAATCGGAACGTATTTCTGGAGCATCCTGCTTTCCGACTGGCCAGTGATGGTTGTCTTCGTGCCCTTGCCATGCATTTTAACATGACACACAGTGCACCGGGTGACCTTATCTTTCACCAAGGAGAGAGTTTGGATTCCCTCTGCTTTGTAGTTTCCGGATCTTTAGAGGTCATTCAAGACGACGAAGTAGTTGCCATTCTAAGTAAGGAGAACTTTCTAGTTGTAGCACATTTCAACAACTCAAAGGACTTATTCATATTTTATGTTTCAAAATCGTTGCGTAAGATATCACTTCTAAATATGTATTGTTTTGTTTTTTATTATAATAATGTGATTATATATTGATTTGAACAGTATTATAATTATATGATAATCAACAACGTTAAATGATTTGGTCCTAAGTCCTAATTTGAGTCCACTTGTGTGCATATATATTGCACATCTTTTGCTTATTTGGTGTTTGAGGACTTTAAAAAGACTGAGCCGCTTGAAGACCTTAAAAAAGACTAAGCAGTCTGAGCATTTCGTCTCCCTCTACAACATATGAAGAAAAAGAGATAATAATTGTATACAGCAGATGCTTGCTTTAAGGTAGCATATCAATGACAGTAATGTTCAGCAAAACGAAACACTGCGACATCATCGCCGGTGTGTGCAACAATTGGTTGAATTAGACGTTCGCATGCAGTTGAGTAGATGATATTTATCAATTGAAATATTTAACTTTTGTCGAATAATTCATTCTTAATTCCAATAGCTGACTGACATAATAGGTCAACGCATCTTAGCGCTATCTTAAGATACGGATCATTGTATGATCTGCCAAATAAGTGAGGTTAATTTACGAATAAGGGGTGAGGTTAAAAGTGTTGTGCCAAATAGTGAGTTTAATCTACTAATCTGGAGTAAGTTTGGTATATAATAAATAGAAGAATTATCTTTTTCAACGTAAATACCAAACATGACATACCATGTTTCTTTATAACATTTGTTTGAAAACAACCTTTGTATCTTAATTAGTCTGTTAGCTTTCTCTTTTAAACCTCTTCGTTATTCTTGATATCTTTGTTTCTCTGAGGAAAAATGTATAAACATATTTTGTTTCAAGCGTGTCACTCTTTGAAGCAAAAGAACAGGGGGAAAATAGTATACCAGTCAGCCGTGTGGATTGTTCATGACAAATTATAAAAATAAAAGTCAGCCGTGTGGATTGTTCATGACAAATTATAAAAGTACCAGTCAGCTGTGTGGATTGTTCATGACAAATTATAAAAATAAAAGTCAGCCGTGTGGATAGTTCATGACAAATAATAAAAGTACCAGTCAGCCGTGTGGATAGTTCACGACAAATTATAAAAATAACAGTCAGCCGTGTGGATAGTTCTTGACAGATTATAAAAGTACCAGTCATCCGTGTGGATTGTTCATGACAAATTATAAAAATAACAGTCAGCTGTGTGGATAGTTCATGACATATTATAAAAGTACCAGTCAGCCGTGTGGATAGTTCATGACAAATTATGAAAATAATAGTCAGCCGTGTGGATAGTTCATGACAAATTATAAAAGTAACAGTCAGCTGTGTGGATTGTTCATGACAAATTATAAAAATAACAGTCAGCCGTGTGGATTGTTCATGACAAATTATAAAAATAACAGTCAGGCTATGACGACAAAAGAAATTGAACACCAAAATAATAATTTCTTTTTTTATTTACACATTATAATATTTGTACAAAGCTACATTGCATTGAATATGTCGGGGTTTAGATAGGCGATCCAAGTATTTCACAAGTTTAAGAGAAAAACTACGATGCCGATATCTAGTTCATGAAGAACGACGCCGGGAAACCCCTTTCAGGGGTAATGAGCGGTGAAGACTAGTTGCGACGGAAAACAGCAATCAGAAGAATAAAAGTGATAGTCTATTGATTTTGATCCTTGAAAGAGATATTCGGTATATTATAAAGAGGAACGTTAAAATTAGCAGCATTATCTCTGATAGTTAGATGGTTAAAGAAATAAATTACGAAGATAGAATTAAAATAAAAAATAGGTAGTTGTTGTCTGCAAATACATAAACTTATATTAAGAACATTTACTAGCGGTTTACAATTTTTCAACAACAGAAATATGGAGGACAATTTTATATTTAAAACAAATTACTGCGCGGTCTCGACCATATGAATGGCAAATTTGGAAATAAATGTTTAATTATTGCATATTTCAAAAGATTGAAGAAATGATGTCGATTGTGTGTGTATCTATCTATCTATCTATCTGCATATATATATATATATATATATATATATATATATATATATATATATATATATATATATATATATATATATATATATATATATATATATATATATGTATATATATATATATATATATATATATATATATATATATATATATATATATATGTATATATATATATATATATATATATATATATATATATATATATATATATATAAATCTATTTGACATGATACATACTCTTGAGGGACTGGCGCTTTATTACCCTATAAGTTACTGCTATTGTGCATCTTAAGACCTAATTTGTTCAATGATTGCCTGTATTTATTCAGGTAAAGGTGATGTATTTGGAGACAACTTTTGGAAGGAAAGTACCATAGGACAGTCTACGGCTAATGTCCGCGCACTGACCTACTGTGATTTGCATATTATCAAGAGAGATCGCCTACTGGAGGTTTTAGAGTTCTACCATGCCTTTGCCAATTCTTTTGCAAGAAATCTGACGCTTACGTACAACCTCAGACATAGGGTAAGTGAATTTATTTTTCTTAGTAAATCACTGGCATGTTTTTTTTTCTTACGGACACATAACTGTTGTATTTAAATGTAGATATTTGTTGGCAGATCAACTACAGAAACTCATTATTGTCAACCTTCCGCTTTAAAAAATGGCTATTAACCGTGTTTGGTTCCGTTCAATTGATACCTTTTCCGGTACAGTCATTTATCTGCTTCGTTTATATGCGTAATTATCCGCAGGAAGAATGAATTTCTTGTGCCAGGTTTTTCGTTGCAGACAGACATGCTTCTTTGCTTGACAGTAAATAATTAGACAGCAACAAATAGTTAGTACCATTAAATTGGACAGCTAATTTGCATTTAAAATATAATGATATAGCTTTTTTTGTTTAGAGGATAAATAATCAAAAACGGAAACAAAAATAATATGGGACTGCGTGGCATGCACTCTTACATAATTATTCACCTACCCCTTTTTCACTTTTAACTTGTGTAGAGTTCGAGGGAGAGAATCCGAACTAGATAGGTGTAAATTCCAATGCTTTTTTAATTTAAAAAAGACATTGTAGCTGGCATACAAACAAAAAGAACATGCGTGTTCTTGGCAATAAAAGAGAATGTCTGTTTTCTTAGTAAAATGAATTGATTACGAAATAGGATGTAACGAAAAATTGGATATTATGAAGAACAACTCAATGTCTTTTTCATTGATTTATATATTTATTTTACTTACTTTATAACAAAATTTAGCTTTAACGATACGAGTTTGGGAGTCCTTTTGGGTTCGGTATTTCCAGAGTTTACCCTATAATTACTTAACAAATAATGTGGAGAGTGTGTCCAGACTTACATTCGACAAAGTCAAGTGTACTTAGCCGGTATCCAACTGCAGACTCTTTACTTTTTGTTATCATACGTAAATGCAATTTGGTTGTTACTGTTGTTGTGACTGTGCTTTTGAAAAACAAGTTTTGTTAAAAACGGGCCATGTGCTACGGTTCTGGTAGAAGGTTGTCTGTAGTTGTGAAATCAAAAAGATTTTGTTATGGTTGAAAACTGTGAAGTACAATGAAAGTATTTGGTATTGCCATTCCATTAATATATATTTAATGCTGTTTACGTCGGCATCTATGTTTACGGTACATGTCCTGTGGATATTCGTTCATGATGAACTACATTCTCTTGACATTGATCGTGACTTTTTTGTTGGGGAGGGGATAACCATGACTTCAAACTGGTCGTTTGGTTTTCCTAAGGTGAAGTGCTGTGACGGCGATGTCTCTCAGAATAACGTTTGTTGCGCCCTTTATTTAAGACGAAACATCTGTTGTATTATATATGTATGTATGTTACGAGACTCTGCTCTAAAAAAGTAATATAAATTAGTGAAATACAGCTTTAGTAATAAAACAAGTTTTTTTCCGTAGAATACAGTGATAGTGAGAAAAAAGAACTCACAACATTACGAATAAAATTCCAAAATAATACAGTAGTTACAGACAAAGTCCTAGTAATTTTAAACCGTGAACAAAATTCAGTAGAAGTCCAGAATAAATCCCAAAAATGTAGTCGATGATGTGTCTGTGGTAGCTTATAGAATATTGATGTGTCAAGTCTTTTGTTGAGTCGCAGAAAGGTTTTTCACAAAAGATTATACGCTTCTTCAGTCGCACAATTCAGTTGTTGAAGAAGTTTAAATGGTATCGGTTTATATTAAAGGAAAATTCAAACAAAAAGACTCTAGGATTTAGTAAAATTATTCAGTAAAAACTAGTGCTCGTCAGAGCAACATCAAGTAAAGTATAATATATAAAATATGCACCACATTTCCAGATTGTTCTATATTTGTTACCGAGGGTGATGCTGTATATAGGTAGTTAGTTACGGTTATGTTTGTGAGATACATTTATATTTTTACATAAAGAAGCTTATACCGGAAAGAGTGCGCTAAGATTTTCCCCAAACCATATAGCTTAAAAACAGAAACAGTCGTTCAAATATGCAGTTAGATTAGGTACTTAAAAAGTTTGAATACCCCTCCTCCCGCCTTAGAACTGTAGATTAGATAATTTAAACAATTGTGTCCAGTTCGATAACATATTTGAAAAACAGGAATTATTAGTTTAGATTGGGTATATTAAAATCAGTAAAATGTATTCTTGATATTTTTAGAGAAAAAAAAATCACGCCAGGAATACGTGTCGTAAGAAATATTTTTCCAGGTTAAAAGCAATATAACGATATCTTAGATATTAGGGGAGATACAATGTCCGATAGGCAATTTCAATGATAACACCGTGCTGAACAACGTGTTATCTCACACGAGCTGAACAGCTTGTTATCAATCCCACACGAGCTGAACAGCGTGTTATCAATCCCACACGAGCTGAACAGTGTATAGTTATTCTTAAACATCCCGAACAATGTGTTATCAATCTGACAGATGCTGAACAGTATTATCCCGTTCAACATAAATTGTAGTATCACCTGCGTTAAATGAAAGGTTTGTATATACCGAACTAGGGTGAGATGATTCAGAAAATTCCTATAGTTGACATTTTATATTATGGTAATGAAAATGTGAAATGCTAAATGGAATTCATTAAAATGTGAAAGCGAAATCTAATTGTATCGTGTTACCCATTAAAAATTATTGTTATACGGGACTCTGCATAATTGAATCCGATATATACCAAGTAATGTAATCATTATATTCAACATATGCCAATAGAAAAGATACACAAACATTTTGAAAAGTTAAATTGACTTATTATTTCGAGTTTTAAATTAAGCCACCCAACCCAACCCACCTCCATTGGGTCACAAGTGACATCTCTCAATCAAAAATCGCAAAGCAGGCAATATAATCGACCGCTGATACATTCGCGGGGTGAATGTACACGCTTGCATTATCGAGTGGCATGGCAACCAGACAATTAAAGGGAAATTACTATAAATATATGCACATCAATTCCTCACAACATCAACAATGTTTTCCAGTTTTTATGAAAGTTTGGCAATATACTAATTATTTCATTTGCCATTTTTCATTTTTGGAACTACCGAAAATTTGTCCACAAAGAAAATCACTAGTTTAAATGAATCGATTCTTTCTTCTTCATTCAGGACGACGATATGACTAATTTTGCTGTTCTGAGTTTAACGCGATTTCTCAGCGGATTCAGCATGTGCTCATGCCAGCCCGGATCGACAACCTAGTTTTGTCCTTGGAAAAGTAAAATAGCTGTCATTTCCTTGGCATAATACATAAAGCATAAGTCAAAGGTGCTTTTAAAACCAACAAAAAACAAATGAAACCCCACATATGCACGCCTAAATAGTTCTGATTTGATTAAGCTGATGGAAATTATTGTGATAATGAAGGGTATAACGAAGATGACGATAAGTAGTACTCCGTAGTAATAGTAATAGGCGTAAAGCAGCAGCAATAGTTATTCTTGTGGTCGTTGTTATTGTAGAAGTTGTAGCAGTATCAGCAGTAGTAGTAATTGCCATTAGTGTGCAATTTGCGGTAGTAGCAGTGGCAGTAGTAGTTTTAATAGATTGTGTTGTTATCTTTGTACACATAATAGATGTAGTAGGAGATTATTATAATGATACGATTAAAGATTATTATAATGATACGATTAAAAGTCCTAATCGAATATCTTTATTGCTTTACAGTTAATTTTCCGAAAGGTAGCTGACGTGAAGAAAGAAAAGGAACTGGCAGAGAAAAGAAAGAATGATCCGCCTCTGGAGCTATCAAATGATCATCCTGTTAGGAAATTAATATCAAGGTTTCGGAAAATTAGTGATAACAAAGCACATATCAATGATATTGAAAAGGGTAGTTCCCTCTTGAAGCAATCGGACCGTCCCGTTAGCTCAGCAAAGTTAATAAACGTTTCTGAAAGCCCTACACCAGTCACCCCCGTGGCCAAGCTTGGGGGTGGTTCTTCAAAATGGGGAAGGCTGTTTGGTGGTGGCAGTACGGTGACTGATAGCAATAGTAACAATTACAGAGTGCCAGACAATCCATCTCATGAAGAATCGACTGAGGAGGAGGTAGAGAAAACCGATTCTCAAAATATAGTTTTAAAAAAGATATCAATACTGCAAAAGACTTCGGGAGAGATTTCTCAGGTAAAAATTGAGGAAGCACCTGAAGACAACGAGAAATCAAACCTCAAGAAGACCGATTCAACAGACAGCGGTATTTTGCGGAGTAATATGAAATTAGACCAGATTAGTCAGGGAAGTTACGATGGACCACACACCACGCGGAGTATTACCGGTGGCTCTTTCTCAGCTGCCGAACAGCAGATGCTTACGTCATTATACGACATTAGACTAGAATTCAAGGAGGAACTAGAATGCCTACATCAAAAAATGAATCGGATAGACGAACATTTAGCAGAAGTTTTGAGAATGTTTACGCCAAGTGTTTCTCCTTGTTCTTCACAAAGATCTACAACTTTCCCCCCTTCAAAGGTAACCTCTCCTCCTACCACAATCACAACCAATAGCGATGTTCATTCGCCAAAATCCTCTCTCGGGTCTCCACATCAGTCTAATGTTAAACTTACAACTTCTGTTTCTTTACCACCTACTTCAGACATTACAAATATGTGTAATGAAGTTATAAATATGAAAATCAATAATCAGAATAGGAGAATCCCAGCATCGATGACAAAGAAACTTTCAAAAGACACTTCCAAGTCCTTCGAATCATCTTATCGATCTCGTAGCAGAGATGATTCCAAGAAGGATTCAAAACATTTCGTTCCGGACATAAGTGGAAGCAGCTTATGCCCTTCACCAGATGTGAGTTTGTCTGGAAAACATGGGGGAACAAAATCATCAGCTGCGATAGCAGATGATGATGATAACTTACCTGTTAAAGACCGGGATCTAGATATATTGTGAGTTATGTCTTGCTATAAATACCGATTATATACTGTGTTATATTATAAATTGTTTGTAGTAAACATTATGCCATCTTTATGCGTCTCCGAGAGGAAAGAAAAGAAAAGAATTCACACCTAGACTTCAAATTAGAATTATATTTTTTAACAGTTCATCTGTTTTTAATACATACAAGTTAATCCAGTATACACAAGTTGAAATAGCCATGACATACATGTGATTTGACTTATAAATATTTATTTGGGACGATAGAAGTATAACTTTTAACTTGTATGGAATGCATGGAATGAGACTATGAGACGGATTTGTGTAGTTCACTTTGCGTGTGAAGTGATTAATATCAAAGAGAAAGAACCGTATTGATTTTAAAAACGTTTTCCTCATTTCTAGTTACAATCGTGTAAAATTGTATAAAATGACTGCAATGCATTTAAATTTTTTAACAAGCTAAACAGCATGCTACACTACATGTCTCGTGAAACCAGTCTAAATCATAAACACGTGCGCCGTTTGGACTATAACGACATTCATGGAAGGAATTGATGAGACCTGGTAAAATCTAGCGAAATTAATATTTGCAAGAGATACATTCACATTCACAATTTCACAAATGCACAATGCAATGTTATATCGATAACACAGCGAGAATGGCTGTTTCGGGCTATACACGAAGAGGAAGAATTAATTAGGACTCATTGAGATGTCAAATTAAATCAAATGTCTTTTCTCGACGTATCAATTTTAAACAATCAACCTGTTAATTACTTTTGGATTGTTACTTGGGATACTTTTGTCAAGAGGTAAAAATTGGATGGTACTTTTATTCTCGTGAAATAACTTTATGATACAATATGCATGTGAGTAAAGAGATAAGAGGTATACTGGTTGCCATGCTATTCAGACGTACAGTACTCGATAAGAGATATGTTGGTAGCTGTCATATTCAGACGTACAGTACTCGATAAAAGATATGCTGGTAGCTGTCATATTCAGACGTACAGTACTCGATAAGAGGACTAAGTCAAGAAAAACTATCGGTTCCAATGCTAACGTGAAAGAACATCGCTTTTGTAATATCATTGGTTTCTAGGTGTCCGCATCACAAACATATGATTATGGAAAGTATGTGTTCTACATTTCCAGGGGGCCCCGAGTGGTCGAGTGGTCTAAAGCGCTCTTCGTTACGGATCACTGCCATCTCACCTCTGTCTGCGTGGGTTCGAGTCTCAGATTCGGCCAATGTGGGTATGTGAGAAAGCTTGCCAGTAGCTTCTCGTGGGTCGATGGTTCTTTCCAGAGGTTTTCCCGGGTTCTTTCACCACCATTAATAATGGCCGCCATGTATAGCCTATCGAGTGCTGAGAAATGGCGTTAAACCCAACAACAACAACAACAACAACTACTACTACTACTACTACATTTCCAGGATTTGGTATATTAGAGATAAAAATGATAGCGTGTGTGTGTGTGTGTGTGTGTGTGTGTGTGTGTGTTTGCGACATTTCCAGTGATTGATATATTAAACATATGATGGTAAAAAGTGTGAGTGCCACGTTTCAATGAGTGCCCGATACAATAGACATATGATGATTTAACGTATGATTCCCACGTTTCTAGCGACACTTGTATTTGACATATGCTGATAGAAAGAATGTGTGCCAAGGTTTAAAACGTTTAGCAGTTTATCGTGTATCTCCCAATAAGTACATGAAAACGAATCTGTATTGCTTAATGTAACCAATCCCATTAATGTAATACGTATTAAAATTTGACGTAATGTAACCAATCCCATTAATTTAATACGTATTAAAATTTGACGTTGCAATTGCCACTCTTAATCTAGCATATATAATGCTTTTTCATCACTGTACATGCTACGTTTATTTTAATCACCATGATTCGTAGTCAGTAATGATTTACACACGCACACACTGTCATCTACCACATGTGATGTTTAATTTAGCAATACGATTGTACATCAAAAGTACGTGTGTTCGTTTAATTCATTATTTATCAATTGATCTCATCGTAATATTCAATATTTTTTTCAATTCCTGATAATCTTCAACATCATTACGGTTTTAGAGAATCAAGTCCAAAAATTAATCCAAAAAGAATTCACAATATAATCCACTAGTGGAATTGCAAGAGTCCTGATAAGAAAATGTCCTAATAGTTCCCGGTTCGAATCTTGACGATGTAATCCAATATGGACGACGATGTCACGTGATGAAGTCAGTTTTAGTTTTATAATAATTAAAATGAGCACAAGTAATTTCTAGATAAATAACACAATAAATTCCTCTTGATCCCAAACGAATTGAAATAATTTGCACTCAAACAATAACACACACATCTTTGTATTCCAAAGCCCAGACTAACTACTGAACCGTTAGCTTCCAAAACACAGCTATATACTGATTCTCTCGCAAACAGGAAGGGATCACATGATTTTCTAGAAGGTCACAGAACGAACCAATGCTCGCAAAGTCACGTATGATCTATAAAGATGTCCTTGGAATCAACCAATCATTTAAAAAAAAGCTCTAATGTCCTTGGAATCACCAAATCATTTTAGACGCTTGTTTACACTCTGAAGCAAGGTCAGAAAATGAGGTTAACATCTGTTGTTTACTTGTAGAGTGAAAATTTCTAGAAATATTTCCTAATGAATGAATTTTTAATCCAAAATGTCAAATTTTAATGTGACAAAAATGAATAAATTATTTAAATCAAATGTACGTAACAATATATATATATATATATATATATATATATATATATATATATATATATATATATATATATATATATATATATATATACCTTCTATTACTACTATATTTCTGTATATCTTTGGCGATTGCACAAACATTCTGATATTCCAGTTTAATTCTTCTCTTGTTATCAAATATGTATAAAGTTAATTAAACATATGAAGTATGCCGTTTGATGGTTAAAAAATAGGCAATTCACAGAACAATTAACGACATTCTTTTATATATATGCGAGAGTCGATTCCGTGCGTGTACTATCATAGACACTATTTCTCATCTGTTACCTCTCGTCTTATTGTGTATTTCTCCAGGAGTATAGAATAACAGTGCGATATATTTTCCCCATAAAGGTATGTATGTATGTATGTATGTATGTATGTATGTATGTATGTATGTATGTATGTATGTATGTATGTATGTATGTATGTATGTATGTATGTATGTATGTATGTATGTATGTATGTATGTATGTATGTACTCATTTAATGTTGCAGGAAGAAATTTTCCCCTCCTCGGTATAAAAAATTTCGGTATGTCCCCTAGTCTCAACATGATTGTTATTTAATGGGCATTTGGCCACAACTGAGCCCAACCGCGTCCACTCCCCAGCCCCTCCGGGCTGCTTGGGCGGTTTCTGTGCAACATCAGTGGTTTCAAGTTTTGCTAAAACCTGTCCAAAGCGAGTTTTTTTGTTTTACTTGTATCCGTTTTGACTAACTCTCAATTATTGCGTTATTGCATAAATATATGAGATTCGTTTATTTCTTAAGCATAAGTGATGTAATGCTGTATCTGCTACAATTATAACGTATTCCGTAAAGGGTATGAATATAAACATTTTGTGATGGAAATTCATCACGAGTCTTTGCACATTCTTGAAGTTTCAAAATGTTCAATGTTTTTATTTTATTTTTAGTTTTGTTCTTTAAAAATTGATTCTACATTGTTTAAAATAGATCCATTATTCTTATATCTTGATTGTGTGCATACAATTTTATTCGTTTTACATTTGTTTATAAATATTACAGTTAATGATGTTTATTTTATTTGTGAACTAAATTGTTTCACTGAATAAAAAGCTACTTGCATTCACGTCTTTGCTCTCTCTCTCTCTCTCTCTCTCTCTCTCTCTCTCTCTCTCTCTCTCTCTCTCTCTCTCTCTCTCTCTCTCTCTCTCTCCACTTTCAAGGCTAAATGATGTTGTGAAGTTTTTTGTCTCATTTTTTTAAAAAGATTCTTTTAAGATTATTTTACAAATATTTGGATAGTTTAAAATCAAATGTTATGAAAATTACAATCGCTCCATGTCTTACACTTCATGGAGGAATTAATTCAAACCTTCTAAGCTGAATGAACTGTGTAAGCAAATCAGGAAAGGTCGGGAAAAGAGGACGAAAATGATGTAATTTAAAAGTAAAATGGCAGGGGAAAATTGTTACAATTTATCCGCCTATATAGTATCGGCGATTGTATTGAAACTTTTGGCGCTAAAATTAGGTGTTAGTGCTGTTGATTGCGATAACGTGTTATTCCTATGAGTATGACTTTTTTTAGAAATATGCCTGGAATTGTATTTTTGTTGCAAGAAATGGATTTTGATGATCAGTAATAGGCAGAAGTTTACCTTCTGCATATTTCTCACCCACGCGACAGAGAAATCTAGCCATTTTGCTAACATTACTTTTATTATCTCAGTCTATTAATCTCAGACTGGTCGTCTCAGTCAAGATATCCACGCGCTCAAAACTACTTTAAAAAGGAAACCATTGTTTTATTTTGCTGTGCCTGACATAGTTGTTTTTTACAAATATATAACAGAAACACAGTAAGTGAGGTCAATCCATCTTTGAGAACACACCATGCAAAAACAATTCGAGAGACAAAAAGACGCACACGCATACATATCTTGCTTTTTAGCATTATGCTAATTCGTTCCACACAACATGGTCAGTTTTATCTTATATGAAGGCCTAGCTAAGTACATATTCAGGTCAGCGTCATTAAGTGTAGTTAAAGCAACCTATCCAGTTTTAAATACGAAACAAATTATATACTATTATCTACATTTAATGATGCTGACCTGAAAATTGACTGATACAGATCGGATAAAATTTTCTATGCTGTGTGAAATGAACTATGACAGAAAACGCTGATCCATGCACATAGACCTATACACTTCATAGCCTCCCAACTCTCTTAACAACTACAGAAAACTTAGTAACAGCCAGAAATGTGTTTTGTCAACTATGCTTTTTTTCTAATTCTGTTCTTCATCACCACTGCCCCAGTTGAATATAAAGTATACCTTCAATATTTAATGAGAAATAATGCACTAACCAGCCAGACGGAATCAATGATTTAATTTTTATTTCGAGGCTAAATGTGCGGAAGGTTTATTCTTCTTTGTCCAGGTTTTGTAAATTTTTCTAATAATTGTTAAAAAATGATGATCTTTACCAGTCTGATTTAGGAAGACGCCTTTCATAGCTTCTCTTTCCATACGGCTTCAATTAATAAACTGAAACGTTGAGTTTCATTACAAAAAGTGAATTTTGTATTTTTTTCAAGAAATCATGAAATAAAGTGTTTTTAAAAAAATTATGGAAAGAAACAACTTATCACATCTTTTAATGAGGTGCTGAGGAGATTATTGAAAATTTATATATCTTATTATTTACCAGAATAAATAAAACAGTTAGGGCTAAAATGTATTCTGAAAAGTCAAGGCCATTTTGAGAAAACCAGCTGCTTAAAAATAAATTTAATAACTAGATGTTTATAAAGAATTTGCTTTTCAACATGAAACTTAACAATATATGTGTTTGTGTGTGATTTGAACGTAGCTTTAACAATTGTTCAGTCATATCGCTATGATATCTGCAGTGTGGCAGTTTATAGTAATACTAGTTTCTAACACTGGGGCATCATGCCGCAGACATCTAGCTTCATGTCGAACCAAGTCACATTATCCTGACACCAAGCCGATCAGTTCAAACACTAACCTCTTAGTTCTAAGCTCCAAGAAAAGCAGCTGGTAGTACCATTTTGTATTAGTCTTTTTAATGACTGAACGGGATTCTAACCCGCGAACTCCCGTATCTGAGGTGGACTTTCTAACCATTTAGGCCATCGGAGCGGTAAACATAACCAGAGAGTTCTATCTGAAAAAGCAAATGTTTCTATGATTTTTTATTATTAAAAATGTTCTGATTGTAGAAATTAGCACGTATGCGGATGAAATATGTCTAGACTTTTTAATAATTGGTAAGTATTATCTTAAGTCCAAATATAGTTACGTACCAGATATTTTTGTGAAGGTGACAGATCTGTTAACTTCATGAAACCATGGTACCGCAAAGGAGTTACGTCTTAGGTCCCAGTCAAGGCTGCAAGAAAATCGTCAGACAACAGACAGAAAGAGAACATGCTTCTCGAATTCCCAAAAATTGTTCTGGACGAAAGCCTGCTGGACAAATCAGACAGGCGTATTGCAACAAAAGAGAAACACAAACTACTGCCAAACAAACTTGTTTTACAAAGTGAAAAGGGCGATTTTTTTTAATCAAAAGCTACATGTCACTACCACGTTAAACCTATTCTTTACTTTACTACCGATTTAGGCAAAGAAAGATAGAATAAATAATCGTGTATTTCTAATAAATGAAGGTGGGCACTGAAACAGCATAGTAAGTAGAACGGGTAACATAGAAAACATTATTTTAACAGTCAAGATTTGACTTTTAATCGCTGATTAGAATAGGTTGTCTCATACAAATATCACAGTCACTACCAAATACATTCGCATAAAGTTAAGCCCCACCCCTAACAAAAATAAAATTAGCAGAAATGAAAACCGCAGTGTATGCTATAAATCCATTCGGGAAATAATCAAGTGTGGCAAAAACATTTTAATCGAAAACAGCTTTACAACCAAGTATCAACATGTACATTCTCCAACTCTTGTAGTTTCTCTATCTTTTAAAACGTTTGCATCAAAATCAAAACAACATTAAATTTCACTATCCGCAATAAAACATGACCACCATTCCTGGAAATTAGAATAGCCTTTTAACCGCTCCGGTGGCCTAGTGGTTAGAGCGTCCGCCTCGGAAGCGGGAGGTCGTCGGTTCGATCCCTGGCCGAGTCATACCAAAGACTTACAAAAATGGTACTAACAGCTGCCTCGCTTGACGCTCAGCATTAAGAGGTTAGTGTTAGGACTGGTCGGCCTGGTGTCAGGATAATGTGACGGGGTGAGACATCATGCTTCATGTCTGCGGCATGATGTCTCAGTGCTAGACATCACTATAAACTGCCTCAATGCAGACATCGTAGCGATATGACTGAAAAATTGTTAAAAGCTACGTTAAAAATCCTAATCAAACAAACAAAGAATAGCTTTTAACAACTTCATAAAATACTCAACAGAACTTACCAAAATGACAGATGTAATCGTGACGTCATTGACAACGTTCAAGTTTATAAACATATTGCACATGTACTATCAAATGTGGGCATCCTTATTAAAATTAAAATCAAACAACCTGTAAATGATGACGTCTTCCGAAATCCACCAATTAGAGACTTTGACAAAGTTTAACAGGAATCCCACATGTTCAAACGGGGCTTTGTATTAATGATGCTGATCTGCCATCCAATGCTGAGTTATTCTCACGAATGTGATAGAATTGACAAACAAAAGAAACAAACAAAAAGCCAAAGCAAGCACAAATGAAGCAAGCAAATACATGGAACAAATGGTTTTCTAGCTATAACCTTTTATTTAGGTATGCTGTTTGAGACACCGTTAGAGATTTAGTGGAAGCATGTGAATTCACAATGAAGTTACAGTGCGGATACCGTTTTTCTATCAAGCGTTCAGCTGACCTTGATCTTTGCCTTTATCAATCCCAAATAAATAAATTTAAAAAATTTATCATAGAGAAAATCATTTATCAAACCTGATAACGGAGGAAGGAAAAATATCACAAGTTTCCATACTGAATCCGAAACTGCAGAACGTCAAACCGATGGACTGATGGACGGATGTCACCATAACATTAAAGTACGCATGCGCATACAGACTACAACCTCACGATTCTTAATCCATGCTTTTAAGTGTTTGCTTTGAGTGGTGTGGAAAGACTGCTGTGACGATCGTGGTTAGTAATTAAAAGCGTCTAGAAGTGAGTCTTCTTATTACGACTCGCGTCTAGAAGTGAGTCTTCTTATTACGAATCGCGTCTAGAAGTGAGTCTTCTTATTACGACTCGCGTCTAGAAGTTAGTCTTCTTATTACGACACGCGTCTAGAAGTGAGTCTTCTTATTACGAATCGCGTCTAGAAGTGAGTCTTCTTATTACGACTCGCGTCTAGAAGTGAGTCTTCTTATTACGACACGCGTCTAGAAGTGAGTCTTCTTCTTACGACCTTTTATGTTAACCATGGCAAGCTCATACTATACAATGCAATATTTATCCATTCGATACATTTCCATACCACAACATAACTAAACACATCATCGTTACACATGAAGATGCGTTTACATATTCAGATATGATCTCAGAATGACCAATGCAAAATTGACCCCCCACATCAAGCATTATTTTCACTCAAATGTTTGAGAATTTGATAGCATTTTATTTGAGGCAGGCGATTAAAGCCTCATAGATTTGTATCCATTTCTGCACATTAGGTAAACTAAAAAGAGGTCCAAAAGAATTCATTTCAGGAGAGAAAAAAATGAAAGCAAGGAAAATCGAGTGGATTCAGTATTGGGGACATTTGTTAATCGTGTGATCAATATCCGTACTTCTGGTATCAGTATCCAAGTCTGGTTGGCGTAAATTTAAAACTAATTTAACTGTCGTTTTTCCAATATCCCCAATGCAATAATTTCATGTACGTATTTAGTCAATACTTAGATTTAACCAATCTATTAAAAAAAATGAATAACATGAAGGGTGACTGATACGTGGCTAACAGGTTTTATATGTGCTAAAGCATGCAGATATATCCTTCATGCAGCAATTCATATCCATATTTAAACTTAGAAGAAAAAAAACTAATTAAATTACTCCTGACTTTAACAGCTCTCCAAACATGCATTTAAAACCTATTTGGATGAATCAATATTTAATTACAGAGAAATTTAATGCAGGTCTATGCCCTTCACTTGCATAAATATTTGCTTTATCAAGTGGCATCGTGCACCCCCCAGGGACTGAAATGTACCTTTGCACTGCGACAAATGAAATGTCATGATATTTTTCAAAATATGTCTGTATTGTATTTCCAATACTGTGCGGTGTCCATGCATCAAGAAGATATCAATCTCATAACATCCATATGGGTTTATTATGCATGCTCTGTTGTGCACATATATCGACCATGTTCTGATAACACGCTGGAATTCCATTACCATCTCGAAGCGATCTCATATAATTTAATCAACGTTTCGTCAACAGCACCGTACGGTGTCTAACATCATCGACTCAGAAATATTATACCATATTTTGAAGTGTATAAACCACACCTTAAAGCGAGAAGGATTGTCTAAGCTTTGTTGCCTAATGAATGCGTCTGCATATTAAAATTTGTATGCTGTTCTTGATACTTACGTTTGAAATATAAAAGCGCAGACTTTGATCTGTTAAATCTTTATGTAGTTATAGATCTGGGTCTATGTTGTCTCAGTCCAAACGTGATATACATGGACAAATACATTATGTAAAGAACTAGATAAAGGATGTTTTTGGAAAGGATGACAATAAAGAACTAGAGAGAAAAGGACGTTTTTGGCATGGACGAAAATATAGAACTAGAAAAAAAGGACGTTTTTTGGCAAGGACGAAACTATATGATATTGAAAAAACAGAGATATTGTACACTAATGAAATTAGTACAGGAAGGTAACAAAAGAATGAAAATAGTCCAAAAGCTTATATGAGATATTCCCGTGATCACTAGTAATATACCCTGGTTTTTGGATAATATTCATAGATAAAATTTGACCTTCTCGGTTATTGCAGTATTACAATCTGAAACATTGGAAAACGAAATAAGTTTTATTTTGTGTCCCTTCATACGTTTATATAGGTTTTCCTGCTTCTCCTATTACCGGAATGCTGCTGGAAAAACATAATTGTGTACCGACACACGTTTATATAGGTTTTCCTGCTTCTCCTATTACCGGAATACTGCTGGAAATAAGTTTTATTTTGTGTTTATACATACGTTTTTATAGGTTTTCCTGCTTCTCCTATTACCGGAATGCTGCTGGGGAAAAAAATTGTGTGTACCGTCATACGTTTATATAGGTTTTCCTGCTTCTCCTATTACCGGAATGCTGCTGGAAAAACATAATTGTGTACCGACACACGTTTATATAGGTTTTCCTGCTTCTCCTATTACCGGAATACTGCTGGAAATAAGTTTTATTTTGTGTTTATACATACGTTTTTATAGGTTTTCCTGCTTCTCTTATTACCGGAATGCTGCTGGGGAAAAAAATTTTGTGTACCGTCATACGTTTATATAGGTTTTCCTGCTTCTCCTATTACCCGCATGCTGCTAGAACATTGACGGCAGACAAAGGATTTGTAATCATAGAATCTTCTATATAACATGTAATTCATTAATTATTAATTATTAGTTACCTAAAATTTTATATTTTTCTTCTTTACCCTTTTAGTGAAACAAACCTTTTTAGAGTATGCAGTAAGTATGTTACACATAAATGAATATAGACTTACGATAATCATAACATCACACCAGTCACCAGTAACAGGAGGCAAATTCATTTAGGAAAAGAGCACTGACATAACATATTCTGAGTTTTCATTGAAGGTATATGTTCTGTTTGTACAGTACTGACCTTACTCTTTCAACTATTCATTTGGAGCAATATAGTTCAAGCAGTTAACATTTACAAGATCTCCAAATGGACAAATTAAAATTGTGCAAACTTGTATAACTAGTGATCTTGCAACTAAATCACATAAAAAAGGCACATAATGCCATATGAGTAATTTGATCTTTATTATATGGTAAAAGGAAAGTGAAATGTTTCCGTGTGCAAAGGAACTTTAGATAGTAAATGGAATGCTGATATTAAACTAATGGCTATGGACAACAATGTACCATTGGATACAGGATATACAAAAAATGGGCGATAATTTTGCAAAAGCAATGGACCAACTTCACCTATGAGGAAGTGTCTTTTTGTTGTTAAATCCAAGACTGAAGAATCTTTCAAAGACAATACGTTCAATAATGTCTCCATGGAAAATACAAAGATCAATGTGAAATATAGCATAGGTAAATATTCAATCTGCAAAATGTATATGGCAGCTTTTCTTCGTCGCAAATAGTAAACAATCGGGCAAGGGAACGTTATTTGCGGTTTGCAATCAAATCAGTGAAGAAATAAAATGGTACACATTAGAACTTCAAACAGCTAAGCTTTTAATCCGTTTCTTATTACTTTTATAATGCTAACATCAATGACGTTATATGGAAGATAGTTTGTCATTGACACTATCATTGATTCAAAGCGACCCATATAATTTCTTGCTTTGGACCAAAATGCTGCAAACATGGCGGGGCTTGGCTAAGGGCATGCTTGGTGATAACCATGTCACCATGGTTAAGAAAGGTGCCACTACGTCATGACATATCAGTTATCACATATCAGTTATCATTTCAAACTAAATCTACATTGCCACTAAATCTACATTGCCACATTGCCACTACGTCATGACATATCAGTTATCATTTCAAACTAAATCTACATTGCCACTACGTCATGACATATCAGTTATCATTTCAAACTAAATCTACATTGCAACTACGTCATGACATATCAGTTATCATTTCAAACTAAATCGTCAAGCTAAGGCATGAGCTAAGAGGCGTTGGTCTAGGTCTTACTGAGGAGAGCTTGTCTAATTTAAAACTGGCAAAACACTGTCTGCATGTTGTTTATAGAAAAATGTTTAAATCGTGAATTTGATTCTAAGTTTAGCTCTCTTTTATTATAACAAGGCTAATTGACTGAACGTCGGACAGCCAGATGCCTTCTATTAATGGCTTCCTCCTATGCACTGTTCATGATGCCTGTTGTAATATATACATGTGATTAATCATCGAAAGAGCAATTTATTATTACCGACCGTTGCATCATATTCCAGTTAAAGTATGACATTCTGAAATTAAAATCCTGAGATTTTATTGTTCTAATAATGACGTTGATAAGCTTAAACTTATAAACATCACCATCTTCAGTTACAAGAATGAGGTACATTCATAAACCACGTGACAAGTCAAAAAGGATACTAGTAGAAATATTTTTATCTGAGATAAACGACCAAATGTTATTAACGTTGGAGTTAGCTTGAGACAATTCTGGCAATTGCCGTAGGGGCAACTGTGAAGTCATACATTTTGGACAAGTACGGAAAAGTTTTGTGTTTGCAACTCTATTAAAAATTATGAAAACATTATCTACATAAGAAATATACACGAAAAACTAATACCACACATATCCTTGCCATAATTTTAACACACATATGAGTAATATATTGAGGGACCTTTGTAGGCATTGAATGAATCGTGTAAGTAAATCTAAGGTGTATCGTAAAAATACACAAAATGTCGTTCTATATAATGCAAACAAATAATTTCGTGGAGTGTTAGAAACATTATGAATATTTTGCCATAACCGATTTATTTGTTAAAACATCTCAATATATTTAATGACAGCCGATAGACAAACAATTTTCTATAAAATATCTGCAACTGCACGTACCTAGACACCTTTCGGTACACTCATGTGACGTAAAATTGTTAGGGAATTAGAAACAGTTTTAGTTTAATATAAGAAGTATAATCTGGACGCACTTTGTATCCTCTCACCACTGAAATCAAGGCCATATTGGATTAAATTTACGGAAAAAGTTACTTGTCATATCCTACAATTTTAAAGGGGTCTTATTGTTTAAAAGATGGTAGCTGAGTCTAGGAAGTTGACCGTTGTCTGTGATTGGTGAGCTGGAAGTGATTGCTATTAAGCGTGGATCTAATGAAGATGCTGGAAACAGAATGAGAGATATTTCTATTATCAAACGAGTTAATATATTACACTTTTTATATACTGAAAAATTATATGAAGCTAATAAAGATTTGTGCACAAAGGGTGGTCTCGAATTTTCTGAAGGCTAATCAAAACGAACTCGGTTTGAAATCGCTAAACAGCTATTAGTCAAATAAAACAATCGTGTCAGGAAACGTATGACTGATATTGTTACATGTGACGAAACATGGATTTACTTTTATGATCACGACAAAAAAGAAAATTATATTTGGGTTTGCAAAAACGAGTAGAAGCCACAAATCGCTCTACGTAGTTTAACTCTCTACATGTTGTTTTTTTATTTATTATTACTGTATGTCAAAGTCATGGGCATACATGTACCTGTGCTTGACTCGACTATTGTCACTGGACATTTCTGTGCCCCGAAGTTTTACCAAATATTGTGTAAGAGGGTAGAAACACCAATACACGAACCTGTATTTCAAGTATCAATCTACTTGCTTCTATAATTCTGGAGGTAAAGCACAACAGATTTGGGTGTTAAAGTATGAAAAACAATCAGTAATGACAAAGTTCGAATTCGTTTATATTGATTGTCAAATATAACTCTAAGGTAGTGGTTACTCCTAGCAACACAAATGATATAACCAACTATAATGCTACAATGTTAGTTTAATTGTCAGAGAGCTATACAACTATCTACTAAATAGGATACAAATTGTGGATTTTGAAGGTTCAGGAGTTGCACACTTCCTTACTGGCTGAAAAGCAATTGCAGTACAGAATAACACTAATACTAATAATACATGTGTCAATGCCTTTCAAAAATGTAATTCACGGTGATTTCAATTTTCATGCCGTAAATAGTCTATGCAAACAATTGCAACGAAATACGATACAAATTATAACCATTAAAGATACGGAATCGAAAGTGATTGCTGTGGCATGCCAATTAAACAAAATTAAATGGAAGAAAAACGTCTGAGGGACCATGCTGATGGTAATCCAGTAAAAGTGAATCCATCGCATTAGGTTAAGCAAGCAGTGAACCAAAAGATCAACAACAATTCATCCTAGTACAAAATCACGTCGTGCCATTTTTCAGCAACATTTGTCCCTGTGAGTTCCAGCTTTAGCTTTTCGCTACTTTATCATGTTTACAAACATAAATATAAACTGTTTAATCCAGCTATGTAAATGCAAAACCAGTCTACTGAATTATTGCAACAACCACCCCACAGAAGAAATATCAGCATCCACCAACTGCATCGCACCTCTGTACAATTACTCTTTTCATATACACAGGACATAGCCTATCTCACAAAAACTTCTAATATGAATTTTCATAGTATTGTAACCCATCATCGTCACCATGGATAAACATCTGTACAAGTAAAATGAAATGTTGTAGATATATATGGGACAGATGAAGATGATGTAATTGAAGAAGTACATAATGTGAACACTTTGTCGAATACGTTTGGAAAAAGGCAAGACAACTTGCTTGCAATGTTGTAGCAAAGTATGGACAATGATTGTAGGTAGTAAGCGGCATATGCAAGAATATACATGTGACACACAAGGAAGCGCATTTGAGCCATGATAAATAGTCTGGTTCATGTTTCTTCGTTTTTATTTGGATTTTAAATCTGTGCTAAGAAAAAGCAAGATTGAATACATAAGTCTTATTGTATTATTGCTTGGAAATGATGAACAAATGGTTTGATGACCATATTGGTCAAAACATTATTATTGAAGCTATATATTTTGAACAAGTATGAGCTATAACAAGCGTGAGTCCAGACATAATTACTCTCTAGATAAAGTCATAATTAGAGCCTCTACATGCGACCACTGCTTCATTCCTGCTTAGGTCATCCTCGATGTGAAAGGTAATTTCTGTTCTTTAAGCAATTAATGTTCTTCGAAAGGTTCTGTACAAATGGAAATATTATCCCAATGGGTACGTTAGATTTCAGTAGCTGAGATAGGTAACCTATTGCTGTACTATGGACTTTAATACCGCGATTGTCACACATGATTGTACGTGATATGGGGCAATACAGGATAATTCTAATTCGAGCACTTAAGATTTTACATAGCAAAATCAGCTTCGGTAAAATGAGGTAGGATTTATTAATTGTTTTAGAAATAAAATTGCTAATTTTTGGAAATAAAATTACCACACCATTTGGTTGCGTTAAAGACATAACTAACGACGGGAATAGCGATATCGTCAAAACGTTGCCACTGGCGAGGCAACCGATTCCGTCATTGTCCATGTGATGTACATTGTTGTCGCACTTTACATTTTTGTAATGTTCACTAGCGACCCGTGCGCGCAGATGTCGGTGGTTTTCCGTTTCCAGTAACACGAGCATGTCAATGCTAATAGCGTATCCTCGATAGTTCTGAGTATAGCTTGGTAACTGTATGCGACTATGTTGTGCTGTGTGTAAAGGTTTCCCTTTATTTAGGTTGGGTGGGTGCTCCCAATATTATTTAACTTATTAAAGAAGACCCACCCTGGCTCGTTTTTGTCAGAACTTGAAGTAGTGACAGAGAGATGCAAAGCTCCGAGCCCATAGTCAGCGGTACCGACAATTCAATTAATGAATACACAAAAATGAAAAATTCAAATAACAACATTTTAATATAATTCAATAACAGTTATCTCTCAAAAAAAACCTCGTCTTTCACTCGACCAAGTGACGGCCTATTTCATCATCTGACGTAGTGTGATAGATTTTCATCCTGTCCTGTGTTCCTACTCATCTGTATGATCTTTATCTGGACTTATAATTCGGTTCCATCCAGTCCTTCTAACTTCTGCCTCCGTTCTTCCTTTTCTTTGTCTTCCAGAGACTCGAACCAGCTGCAGTGGGGTAACTACCTGTATCCTACAGTTCCCCTGGTCCCTAGAAGCTTCCTGTATTAACACACAAGGACATTAGCATAGCATATTGATCTAGCTATCTAACTCACAATAAACAATAATATCATCAGATAAGCCATTACTTTCTTTGATCACGCATTCATGCCCTTCGAAATACACATTCTCTCTGATATGTGTACACGGTATATATAGATTCTCAATCTTATTAAACATTACAATATAACATAATTAGAAACATTTCTGTACAATGCAATTCTACAAAGTGTACACATATATGCACATGCGTTGATATATTCTTACACATGACACTCTTACAAAGTATACACAAATAGGCAAATCCCTATTAACGAATGTTACACACTTCAACCGCTATACAATGTGTAATTCAAATCAACATTTGCAAATCTATAACATCAAATGAATAAATGCATGAGATTACCACGAATTAACCCAACAGCGAATTACAATATTAATTCTTTACAGAAACATTGTTCATATCACAAAATATGCATGTCTATCGAACACTACGAATGAGTTAAACCCTACAAATGGTAATTATACTTACTCAAGTATACATATTTCAATAATTAAAGTACATTTACTTTGCAGTAATATATTATAACAATCGAGCAAATAGTCACTGACCTGTACTGAAGTTCCATGTAATTCCCAAAATATACAAGTTTCCCGTTAATTTCAAATGACGCCGAGGTAGCGTATCTTCCTTTATAATTCATGCAAGCTGCTTTTAGCGACTACTGACGTCTAGTTCTCAAAATAATAGATTTAAGCTTGCAATTCTAATGTTGGCCACGCCTTGCTCAATTCTGAGTGGATGCTGATTCATATAGTGATCAGACACTGCCCCTCCCAACAGTGTGTAAAGATTGTTTTTACTACCCCGACTTAATGTTACTTTGATGTGAAATATGTGATCGCAATAATTATCTAACTGGCTGCCCAGAACACGGCCAGTTTTGAATTTTATGGCCATGTCAATTAACTGGCTAGACACTTCATTGTTCGCCGAATTGACCTTCATACATACTGACGGCGCGAAATTATTAGCCTCAGGGTCTAACATATACATGTTGAAATCTGGTTAATACTTACAACGTGACACTGTGAAAAGAAGTTCTTAATTCTGGTCATAATTACATAAACACCCATGCCTACAGTGGTCACGGTACAAGTACATAAATAGCATAAACAAGCACGTAGAACTTAGCGATTTCATCTTGCAGTTGTTTGTTTCATTTCTTTTTTCCCCAATGAATGAGTTTTATCTAATACAACAAGTCCAAACTATGGTATTGGCACATACCGGGTGGTCCCAGCAGTCGATTTCTATATGAATGTTAGAAAGATTAATATTTCAGTTTATCTGAAGATTTTGTTTTTAATAGCATACATTTGAAGTAGATATTCGTTAACAAGTGTGGAAGAAACCGCGATCAGTGTCAGACACCGTTGTCATCCGATCCTACACACGCAACCTGCAAATTATGCAACCTCATAGTCTCCTGTATATGCTCTATTAAAGTATTATACTTACTGATGGCGTGTGGCTGATAATATATGTGCGGGATTTTACATCAAGAGAGCATTGTATAGACGGAACCAATAAATTAGAGCCCCCGATTTACCCGATTTCGTTAATTTTGGTAGTGTTTATTTATCACAGTGTCACCCACTTTCAAAACAAGATCTTGAATATTGACATTTAAGTTTTCAAGCTTGATCTTGGAAAATCACGAGTTCGCTTGTCAATAACAAACCGACTGTTAAAATCCGCTTTTGGTGCAAACTTATTTAGATACACATATACACATCAGCGCAATGTCTGGATGAATAACCACCGTAATTGTTAATGTCTGGATGAATAACCACCGTAATTGTTAATGTCTGGATGAATAACCACCGTAATTGTTAATGGCAGGCATGTTTTATGCTATTAGGCAAACATTCTACGTAGCAACCGAACATAAAACAAGTGTTTGAGGGTTGGCGAACGCGCTTTAACAACAAGATGTCCACTTACTGGCACGTGTAGTCTAGTTTGCAACGCAGAGTAGAATATAACCGTGGTTGCTGTCAACCACCTCTGGTGAAATAATTGAGAACCCCAAATGATGGTGCAAGCCCGTATGAGCCAAACTATAAAGGCTGTAGAGTAGTTACCAAATATGAGAACCTTTGAGTTCTATGTCCTTATGATAAATGCAGGTTAATGAAATCAATTTTCCTTTTTGAAGCGGTGATGAACGTTCAACCCGCATAAAACACATCTGAAATACCGGAGTGACTTTACCATTGTCAATAAGCCCCGACAGGATAATGGTGAGGCCTGCTGCCCGTCAAACACTTCAACCTGAGAGAATTCCACGAATCGTTCCTAATAATCGAAAACATTTTCCTTTTTGTGTTTATTCCAGATACGCCATCCGAACACTAGCCGCCTTATTCAAAAGCATTCTGAAACAGTTCCGACGGCCCGTTAATGCAGCTGTTTTTGCGACAGTAAGAGCCGTAGCAGTTCACAACGCTGGAATCGGCTCGAAATATTCCACCGGATTTGTGTAGTTATGTCACCTTTAACGTGCATAATGTTAATGTCCCGAAGGCGTTTTTTTTCTTTGGGCGCATTAAATTGAACATGCTAAGCACACAGGAATAATTCCAGTTAACGTTTTAGAAAAATGCCTCCATGTGACCACCATTTCGTATTGAGCTTTTGATTTTACCAATCTGCTCTAGGTTCAGAACAACCTTAACTTTGTGATAGGGCATTATTATTTGGAAACGATATAGGTTTCAGTACCACGTTAATACTTTATGAAGCCTGAACGTGTGTGCTACGTGACGAAGCTTAAGGAGCTTTGCCTGTCAGTTATTATTTTCTTAATCTATATTTTCTGGCATTTGTGTTTTAATGTCCTTTTCTTTTCTGAATTTACATTTCTATAATTTTTTTCTGAAGCAGAAGCTTTCCTAATTCCAATAGAAGCTGGTAATTTATATGTAATTCCTTTAATCCTTTTAAAACCAGATTTAGATGATCCAATCAAACTCAAGCACTAATACACAAAATATTTCCTTTCCCATCAAATTTTAAATGATCTGCTATGTAGTTCTTGCTTGAGAACAGATGCTTTCGCTTTAGAAAGATCATAATATATTGCAAGTTCAAGTAACTCATCATTTTCATGGAGTCTAATCCAGTAGTTCCCAATTTTTTGCGAATATGAGGACCCCATCTAAACATTTGTTTACTTATAGCTGCACTTGTATGCTCCCTTGGAATACCTCCCGTTGCAGTCAGCTATCAACAGGTTGGGAACTGCCACTTCAATCCGTCCTGTTGAAGAATAGATACAATGTTCTCGAATGTAGATAGCATTTGGACTGCTTGTTGATTTGACTAAAGCTTTTATGAAATTAAAATCTTTTCCGGAGACAAGAAACGTTCCGAAACAATCTAATCTTAAACCAGGTATGCAATATTTATTTACCATGTCCCTATTTATACAAATTTGGTGAACCTAGAAGCTAGTCATTCCAAAGAATATTGCAATAAAATTGTACAATGTATGTTTCTAGAATTATCTTTTCTCATAGCCATCATATTTATAACTTACAATAATAGGCAAAAGTTATGTACAGAATTTAAATTAAATTTACATAACAAAAACCCCGATCTTGTCACATTTGTGTGGTTTGTAATAAATTCATTGTTCAGGATTTAAAAAACTCCAATCACGACCATTTCTTAGTAAATAATTTATTGGTTATGTTCATCATTGAATAGTCACGGGTGGTGGTGTTGATGGAATATTCTCAATTATTGTTCTAAAATTTTCATTGAGTAAATAAAGGCCTTTAGTGATGCCGTTCTGGATATGTGTTCATCTGCTCTGGTAACTGTTCATGGCCCATATTGTCATGACAATCAGCCTGGTTTATCTTCTGTATCCATCATCATGCTGCTGGGTTCCACAAAGTTCTTCTCTTGCTTCCCGCGTCGTGTGATTAGCGGTACAAATATTTGGCAAAGCTCTCTGAGACAACTTCCGGTGAGGTGTGTTGCGACTGTAACATTTTGAATCCAGGTAATAACATTATAGATTATTTCCGGGTGTTCGCAGGCAGTTAAGTTATCAATTGTAGGTTTGTATATGATTATCATCATTATTATTACACTGTAGAGACTAATTCCTGTGAAATCGTTTCCGTCCAAACCATCTGGATATTTTCCCCATAGGGCCACTAGTCAAGATAATATTAAGGACACTACGGCTCTGTGTGTGACTCCGGAAACTCATCCGACGATGTACACCAAATCCAGTAACTGTTTGCAAGATCATGTCCGTTCATCAAGATGTTACAGTTGTCATCGCTAACTTTAGTCGCGTGTATGTATCGCTGCGGAACATAGATCACGTTTCTATTTTGTTTCGATTACATGGAAATAGTCTGGCTAGATGGTCTTGATATTCAAAATTATCTTACACAAGATTATATGCGCTTTGATCAAGGTCATCAAAGATAATATCTTTATAGAACGATAAAAGTAATCAATGACAGAAGCTTTTGTTTCTCATTTTAATTTTACCATTCAACACCTGAAGTGCTTCCGTAAAATCCTGGGTGACATCGTAACACGGTTGATTATCGACCGACGGCACCGTTAGCCATCTTATGATCAGATTCAACAATAGCTGTTGATGTTATCATGTTACCTACATGATCTAGCTTACCTGGTATTAAGTGATATCCATGCGTGTCATGATGCAAATGTAGATCTCACCCATGACATGAATAAAATTCATCAAACACTCGAAAAAAGAATTGCCAGATAAACCATCAAGGGCGTATGAAGGTCAAGATTTCACTTGAAGCCGGGCAAAATCTACTCAAAAGCGGTAAAAAAATATATTGATATTATATAAAAAAGATAGCAAGAAATCAATATGCGTAGCTTCCAATCGAAAACAATGGACATGTATTCGCTTGGTAGATTTATCTGCCCGCCCCATTGAATATTTCTCGTGGATTGTTTGACATGAAAAAGCATCAGGCTGATCGCTGTTTTCTTGCTTGTGATCGGGTACCTAAACACACATACAAGTACACAACATGTATCGTAAATGTTGTCGTCAGATTCAATGGTGCAGAGCCTTTAACGTCTAGAGATCCAGAAAGTGTCACAGATACGCTAAATCGATAGAGCTGTTACAACATTATCCTGGTACAAAATGTATCCGGTAACATAACATAAAGTGATTGTGCGTATTGGAAATGTTAATATATGTAGTGATCGAACTATTTATTTTGGAACCATTTAATCGTACACTTTCGCAACTATTGTTTGGAAATCAATACAAGCAATAATTGTTACTGACGTCTCGAAAAAGGGTGCTCGCACTCCAGATCGATCTCCCAAGTGAATAACACGATTTCCAACAGTCACACAAGGTCTAAAAATGAAATCGCACAGAGGATTCTAAAAATATTCTGCTGAGGAGATTCGGCAGATAACTGTCACGGTTACGCACATAAATGAGTTGCACAACCACCTGCATTAGAATTACTTGGAAACAATTTCGAGTCATATATGTATGCACCGAGAGAGTTACAAGGCGGATAAGGACTTGCTTTTGAACCGGTAGGGTCCGTTGTTTCAATTTCGGACCCAATTAATTTTCAAGGACAGCCAATACATCAGCAAAGACATTTCAATAGAGCATTTGTGCGAGAAGAATTGCAATTCATTTTCGTCGATACAGACAAACCCACAAAGTCTATTTAATGCATGTAAAATGCTGATGAACACTTGTATGGTGTAAGTCCGCGATTACGTCGCGGAATACCCATTTTGTTGGCATCACGTGGAGACATGCACGCCGTGGTACACGAATATGCACCTACGTGATGCTTCCTTTCTTGAATAGATTTGCTGTGTGCGAATTCGCGTTGCTCACATAATCATTCCACATAAATGTCGTGTTTGCAACCCTTGAAACAACATCCCGTATAACTCCTTTCGTCATCTTGATGCTGTTCTACTGTCAGATCACAATAGAACAGCTTTTTGTGAATTGTACCACATGCTCTGAAATCAACGTTCCACCTCTTTTTCTCGATGGTCTTAAACAGTGAATGATCATGTAGATAATCACGTTCTGCTACATTCTTTTACAAGTATGCCCAATGCCATACCCTCAAAGACATCGTCAGGGGTTATATGCATAAGAAGCGACTTAGTGCCCATACAGAGCGTATTGGCACGATTCTATTATAATGGGTTGATCTTGTAACAGTAAAGCTCGAACATGAGTAGATTTGACAGGTCAAACACGGACACACCAAAACAGTTTGATATTGCAGCTTGACAATGTTACAATGGACGGCTACGAGGCCCATATCAAATAGCTTGAGTGACTGAAATGCCATGTCAGCAACAGGCCTATGCAACCTCTTTATTTCAATATCACAAAAAGATCGACACAACTTCGTTTTCGTTTGTGTTCTATTGTATTGACCTAGTTCGTGAGTTTAAACAATCTTTCGCAAACTAATTTCTGGCGAATGTCCCAACGTGCGTGCTTATTTTGATATACACCAAGCATACTGGTGAACTCGAAGATAATACTGCAGGTTTCTACACGTACAACATAACTGAGCTTGGCGCATAACTTTTGAATTAGTTTGATGCATTCCGTATACAAGAGGTCCAACTACACAACAAGTTTACATTGATAACGAACATTTCATGACCTTGACACAGCCATTGCTTCCGCTTCTAATAAGTTGTCGTTTGTGAGGTGCGAGCCATTTTGTGCATAAACCATGTCAACGTCAGAAACGCACTCCATGTCGCGTTTCTGACTGCACCCATATATCCGTGTCTGCCTATCCACATGTGTGGGATCAACCTATTCAAACCATCATCATCCGTTCATATAAGGTCTTGTAATGTAAGTATATCATGTAACTGCATAGCAGAGCAGGGTCATATCCGATCACGTTTGGGTTGAAAGTTCTAAGGTAGCGGGGATTCGGCATTTGTATACCGCCACAAATACTACCTTCAATAAACAGATGCTGACCAATATCAGCGAGTATTTACAACTACATCATTATGTTTTACCTCACCGCGTTTAAGGCCATGCCCTGCGAAGGAAAGTAGTGCGCAGAGTCAAACTTGTATTCACGCATGGCTAAATCACTAAACGCCTCAAAGACATCCGCGAGCAGAAGTACTTTTGTTTGCAGGTAACAAGTCATGATATGCACAGAGGTTTTGACAATGAAACTCAGATTATGCATTTGTTGCATGCATTTCTTCTCCGGC
Organism: Unio pictorum; assembly: GCA_030141615.1. NCBI lineage: Eukaryota > Metazoa > Mollusca > Bivalvia > Unionida > Unionidae > Unio > Unio pictorum. Next base: position 8,469,692 of record JARLTB010000101.1, on the reverse strand, counting down.
ATCGATATTTTCAGCGTCAGTTTTAAATAAAAATGTTCCGATGTTTTTAACGTAGGTTCGTTATTTTGTTTGTTGAAATTAACCATATATCCATATAGATATATTTCTTTAAGAAGTATTAAAGCAAACATGTTTTCAGTACATCACGGTATACGCGGGTAACTGAATTCGTTATTAAATAATTGCATTAAAAAACCTACCATTTTGGCTAGTACTCTTAAAACAATCATTAAAATTCCTTGTCAGGTTCCTCACGAGCTTGTACAGGGAGGCGTTCTGAAAATGCATCACATCGACGAACTTCAGATAAAGCCTCCAAAACGTCCAATATTGTACCATTGAAAAGAGCTGTTGTATCCTAGTGCAATGTAAGAACCACCTCAACAGAATACTTGACAAGATTAAACATTGGGTGCACAAACTCCACGACACATAACTACAGTATAGCAAAACGTTATTAGGCATGTTAAGCTGCTACACATGCTGTCATTTTTCGTTGCAGAGAAGCAAACTTCTAGTGCTCTTGCAGGGTTCTAGGATTATTGTACAAGATGGCTTTTTACTAATTTAACAGAATGACAATTCATGTTTCAACAGCTGTTGCATGCTAAATAAATACAGGTAACGTTAACATGGAAGGTTGCTTCGTGGTGTTTGCTGTGTTGCTTAAGCAAAACCTGAAAGATTCTGAATCCATTCATACTCAGATTGCAACCTTGAAACATTTATATTGTTTGGGAACAGAAGATCAATCTGGGTCCACAAACGCGAATTGTTGTCTAGTAGATGTGAAGATAGTGCAAGCGCAGATTGTCTAGTTGCTGTGGTGTTAATGTTGCCGTTAACATCGGAACACGAGTTATTCGCTGAAACTGGCTTTGGTTCATTTGTGAGTACTAATAATTCAAGAATGCCGACTATTTTGCATACCGCTTAGTACTTTTATCCCGCACTACCGAACGAGAAAAATCACTGTCTTATCGCAGATTCAATCAATACATACGCCAAGATCTATATAATCTATCAATTTAATCCTAATGGCTATATTTGTTCGTATATTTCAGGTTCTTTACAATACAAATGTACTGACTTAATCTTACTTACTTGATCATCCGGTTCACAATCGTGCACGATATTGCTTATATTATGCTGTTAGACTTTAAAAAATAGCAATTATTTAAAATTGCACACTGAACGTTAACGATTTCGTTTCCAAATATACACAAATGTGCAGACGGAAGAAGGCTTAGTTTTAAATGTGTAGGGCTTAAAGGGACTTCAAAAATCATCAACTGAATAATAACTTAGCCAGGTATATCATTTTATAAAATGTGGTAGGAAATATAATGGACCGGAGAAAGACTATTTTACTCCTTCTGAACTTTTTACGACGTTTGCTAAAAAAACAACAATCAGCCTTGAGACATAGACTGTCTTGAGACAATATAACTTAGTGCCCCACCCCAACCTCATGTATGAAATATTGAATTATAATATATAAAAATTATGATATAATAGATGAAAATACTTCTTAATTTGAAAGAGATTTTTTTTTCTATATAAAAATCGAGTTTTTTGCCATTAATCTTCTGATGGTTCTTTTAAAAATGACGATTGTATGTCCAGGTGCAGTGTAATTGATTAGTTTGATACAATTAACTCAATGGATTTTGTTTAATAAAAAAAAAATTGTTCCCAATGTGTGATTTATCCGTTATCAGGTGATCCAACATAGCAAAGTGTCTCTGAAAAATGATACATTTATCATTTATCTCTCCCGATACAACATATAACAAAACACTAACATATATGTTATCAAACGCAACATTTAATTGCAAATTAAACCTTGAAAATGATTCTGTTGTAATTTCAGTCTCTCATAAATATGTTCTTTTCACAAATGCAAAGGCCTCTCTTTCATTAAACAAAAGAAAATGAGGACAAAAATACTTTGCCCCCATAGACAATTTTAAAGAAGATAACAAGATTACGCAATAAGTTTATGCTTTACTTTCTACATAATCTTTAATTTATCTAAACATCTACAGCAGACAGCGAAACTATACTATTCTACCGATTACTATCTAAATTGATAACGATGAGAAACGTGTTTATGGAAAGGTCTGAGACCGAAATAACAATTTTGAATTTTCTGTTCTTTGTATGTGTTTGAGATCTTAAGGAAGTCTTTTATAAGAAAAGAACAAAACTTTCAAATAATATTGTTTCCATTTTGTTTTAGTTTTGGCAACGTTTTATGACATATATACGTTAAAATCAATACTGTGTTCAATATTTTTGGAGATAGAGTTACTAACTATTCTAATGATTTAAATATAATGTTTCATTAGTTAGACTGCACATTCAATCTAATGTTCTGCTTTATGACCAGAAACTAACAACATAGTGTTGGGAGAAAAATTGGCTTTGTAAATGATATCTTAAACTTTCTAACTAGTGACGCGACAAAATGTGGCTTTGGTAATGGCATCTTCCTTTCGTGAAACCATTGATTAGATTATATGATGCTTCTATAATAAAGGTTATTAACTTTGAATTAAGCTGCAATTTGCTTCCAGACTTTGCGTATTATCCTTGATTTACAATTTGCATTGAAGAGTATAGTTTGTTAAAAGTTCAAGAGATAGTTTTAATCGATGAAAATGAGCTGTTTAATGAAGGACTGACGTTTTGTAATGTTCACTTATTAGTTTAAATGTTTTTTGCGTTGTGATAAAGTAAGGGTATCCGATGAATGTTTTGACATCCTAGATTGTCATTTATCTACAGTCATTGACACATTTACAACATAATGCGCAGTATCGCATAAAAGTGTACAGATTGGATCATTGCAAACTATGAAGATTATCTACAAATTGAATAAACGAAATGAAGAAAAAACAATCTTTTTGGTTTAGTGCTTTACGATTCAAGAACTTAAGTAGGGCATTTAGCGTCTAGGCAATTATAGTATCCTACTTTGCCATTGACCAAGGTCACACGACAGTAAAACTGATTCAGACAGGTCAGCTGGTAGGATTGGAACTACAACATTATATCGTGAGTCAGGAGAGCTTACCACAGAATCACCGCGGCTCACAAGAGAAAACTTAAATGAAATACTAAGTAAATAAAGCTAAGAAAAAAAGTTCTAAAGAAAAACATAGATAAGGAAACAAATCTCAATCACCAATAAACATCTTAATATATGTAGAGGTGGCGTCTGCGTCCATTGCGGTTTCATCTTCCAAACATTGTTTTTGGGCTTTTATGAATTTCGAAGTCTCGCAAAATTTAATCATTATGATTCCTTTCTTGAAGGCACGCCATAGAAGACGTTATGATGAAACAGTACTGCGGAAAGAAAATGAGGAGAAAATTTATTTTGTTGTATTTTGGACTTTGAGATAAGTAATTCTAATAATATTCAATAATGTGCATAGTCACTAAAATGATTACTGGAATGGTACACTTTTAAAGATCAGCATATGATGTATTCTTTGGTATATTCGGTGCGGCTGTTGAAGAATTATATGCAAGGGTCATTTTAAACAATAAATTATACATTCAAGATCGGATTGATTCTCTGAGTAACTGTCCCTTGATTGAAATGTGGATTCAATAAAGAATAATCCAGCCAATCACAAACGTATATCTGATGTAAATATCAATTTTAATACTTAATAATAATATTACTAATGCTTGGTACTTTATAATACTATTCTTGGTTCTTTATAATAATATTAATACTTTATAATCAATCTAATGATATTAGTACTAATACTTTACTAAACTATAAAGAGACTCTGTTGCAAATTAAATATTTGATCGTCTTTGCAGCTTATAATTGATACATGCTTATAGATTTATGCCAAATATGAACCAGTATTATTTATTAAAACTGCTATGCTTCACTTTTTACATGGTGTAAAAATCTAGCATTGTTACCTTAGTAATAAAAGCAGTCACTACGAATATTATTAACTTTTCGTTCATGCAAAACGAAAGTAATAAAGGTGAATTTACACATGCAGTGGTATTACTATATATGTAACAGTGTAGCGTAAATAGTTCTAAGTGTAAATTAAATATTAAATCAATGGAGCATACAAAATATATACACACACATGTATATATATATATATATATATATATATATATATATATATATATATATATATCAAACTAACGAACACAAAAGAAACTATAGTTGCTATATTATGATTTTAATTAAAAATAATTTATGTAATGGTTTGTGGCATATATAACTCTTTTCTGCTTTTGTTCGGTCCCTCTCACTGGATTAATATGGAATCATCGAAATAATTTTCTATTATTTTACCCATCCTCTAATGAGTCATTTATTAGTCCACCTATTCATCCACATTTTAACATATAATCTTCCTAGTGCAGCTAGCGCAATATACTTTGTTTTATAGATTTGTCATTACTATCGTTAAATACACGTATTGCAGTCATCACTGAAGATGGGCATTATTCCAAAATCAATGTGATCCTGCATTTGTGTTATAACATTTGCTGCCATTTTGACCTGCAACTTAATGGAGTATGTGACAAAATCTCGTAAATGCAACAAGTCAGATGTTTTGCACTGGATCGCCATGAAACGTACAAACTGTTATCATCATCACCAGAGGTTGCGAATATGGAGATATCACTTTGCTCCCAAAATAATCAAAGCTGTTGTCTATTAGCTGAATATAATATTAAACAGAAGCTTGTGGACGCATCTAGTTTTGATATACAGTATGATTATAGTCTAAAGATGAACAAAGACCATATTTAACAAATTATATTACTCATGTTATCTTTTGCTAGAGACATTGTCCTTTACACTTGTTAACTGTATCCACACAATAACATTTGTTCTCAATCACATACCTTGCTCAATCTATGGCGTATACGAAAGACAAATAAGAAGCCTACAGAGTTTTGGACCAACAGGTCAATAGTCAAGTTCAGTGTTAATGTATATAAAAATATAAGTTATTGACATATATACTTTTGGACATGTACCGGGCGTTCACTGCAATCTTTTTACTGCTTAATTGTTGGGGGTGGGGATGGGGTGCGGGATAGCAGAAGTAAAGTTACGTAAGAAACTTCGCAACTTGTTCAACCAATCAACCTGTTATAATAACCACACATAAATATTTATTTGCTCCATGACTATCATATTCTTCAAATTATGTTGACTTACTTGCAAGGCCTTTATATAATTCAAGATTAGTCCGTTCATTTTAAAATTATATAACATAATATAGTGGAATGTAAAGCTTGACGGATAACCTTCATGAAATGTGGTGTGTGCCACACTTCTAATTTTGACTTGGTACTCAAAATAATATACCTTAATCTCAAATGACTCTAACATTAACAGAGCAAAAGAAAAGTGTGATTGAAGTTCCGATATTGAGACATTACCTTTACACTGAAGGTATGACCCCCAATAAGGTACATAATAAAACTTCTCATGATGATGTGCAAGTATACTATATTTCATTCCTGAATCACAGCGTGCTTTAATGTTATAGAGCAGAAACGAAAATGTGATAGAAATACAGAAACGATTATGATATATCCAGCCATCTTTATCAAAAAGAAGGGAGACGATAATTATCGAAGCATGGTATTCCACTTGTAAAGAGTACAAGGTATTCTTAGATGCAAATAACTGTAAGCATTAGCAGACTTTTCGTTTGAAATAATACCCACGAGGACACGTCTTTAACACCATTTAATATGTCAAGATACCTAACGTAAAAACCAATATATCTTATTTTGACTGTCTTCTCATATCTATTGATTTTACTAACCGGAGCTCTTTGAAGGTTTCGTTCCTCTCTTTCCTGTTCAATTAATCATCATAAACGATATTTCTGGACTGGTTACTTGTCACGAGTCATATGATGCATGTCTGTTATCTGTTACAGGATGCCCTCCAAGCAGACTAAGTGCACTGTAACAATATGTTGTTTAGCATTAAGTGCATAGATTTTCATTTAACTATAAAGGCGTAATAATGTAGTAACATTAACGAGAAACTTAGATTGATATTCGTAAATCTAATTTCGAGCAGAAAGTTAATTTTGTAAAATATTTATAATACAGTTCATCTTGGCATTTTAAAAGATGAAACTTGAATTCGCTTTTCCCAAAATAATTATGTTTCAGTACGAACAAGAAAACACTGTTTTGAATACGTGCGTAGCAAAACATTTTCTCTGTTCTCAAAACTTATTAATAGAACCCTCATCTGATTACATAAATTGTTTGATGAGAGATTCAGTCCCCCACTGAACATGCCCAACCTAATTTCCAGCAGGAGGTGGATGCTATGTCATTTCAACTTTATTATTGGAGTGATCGTAACTTAAATAAAACCATATCAGAACGTAACTTCAGAGATATTGCAATACTTTTAAATATGATAAACTTACGGAATTCATATACTATTACTCCAAATCTTTTCTTTATATGGCACTACAAAATTTTATCTTAACTTTTGCAACATTATTTGATGAATTATTGTGGTGATATGCTAGAATAGCGCAACAATTGCATGGGAGATAACTATCTGGTTAATCATTTACCTAACTTTGAATTACCTTCCGTGATAGACAAAAACAAAACAAAGACCTTGAATGTCCTTGTTTAGTTTATGAAAGATACCAATGTCGGAAACATGTTGGCATCCAACTTTTATGTAATTTCTTTTGCTCGTAATTACGTGCATGTATTTGTTAAAATCTTACACTCTCCAACAATATACCAGCTGTGACAGTGATTCTAAAAATAGAAACAAGAATGCTTCAGCGTCCAGCTATTTGCCATGCTTTCTTGACTTCATCTTCTTTATAGTTCTACTTCCAGGATTTGAAGAAGAAGCGATATTAAGGATCTGTGTTTCATGAATCTGCGAAGTAACACGTGTATGCACTTTTCCAATTAGAGCTTTTATTGTACATAGAGTTTGATGTAGTCATATTTGGTTAAGATTTTCTTCTCAATAAATGTATAAATATAATTTTAAAAGACCCAGAATTTAATAAATAAACTATGGACAATTTCAACCTGTTCTTTAAAAAGGGTCAATAGCGTAACTTAGTTTTAGATTTTCGCCTCTTATTTGAGATAGGAACAGCACAAATAACCGGTGACATATTTCTACATTTATAAAATACGCATAGAAAAGAGTATTAACAATATAATCCATAAATTAACTCACGTCAGATAATGCTAATTACATAAATGCTGTTCATACTTTATATTAGCAATGTGACTGCGAGCAACTAAGATAGCAATACAATTTGTACTCTGAAATGTATCCCTCAAAATTGACTTTATAAGGTATTCTAAACTAAAACAGGGTCAGTGGAATAATATTTATTTTGATGCTTAAATAACATAGCATTTACGAATTTATTTTCTGGAATTGATTTACGAGTCTGTAAAATTTAAGCAAAATCGTCTTCCATCCACAAACCAATTTATTATAAGATCGGAGACAAACTATTTCTTTGTAAAATAAATTGATTCAATGATAAATTTGTGAGTAAATAATGAACATGAGAAGATAAAAATGTCAAGACAAAAATACAAGGATAAACTAATGGCATATAATTTTAAATATGCCATTAAATGTGTTCTAATTGAACTATCAATAAATAAGCAAACTGTCTGTAAATAAAATATTAGGTCACTGATATAATCTGCATTAAATAATTATAATTGTCACGAAATTGTAAAACCCTTTTATTTCTTTATTAAACTGGTTTACTCGAGTTTCGTTTTTGGCGTACAACGATACCCGAGGGTGATTAACGTATATTGTGAGTTTGGTCCATCTTATGCCGCATGTTTTCCAATCGATGAACTGAAATTTTTCAGTGCACGGACAATATCTGTGTATAAATACCTCAACGCATCTAAAGCTCTTACATTACGGATTGTCTTGTCAGTCAGCGGTATACTATACTGATTGCACATCTCCAGCTGTAGAGCTATGTAAGTTTATTTATTTCTTGTTTATACGATATCACTATTGTACCACCACGTCAATTTTTTTTTATCTTTTGTAGCTTTGGTTTACGCATAATACTGCACACATTTATAGTCTTGTTTACGACTTAGCGAAAGATTTATATTAGTAATATAAGGCTACATTTTTAAGAAATGTTTAGTACAGTAGGATTCAAAGCAGGGTTAAATATATTTATAAAATTGTTGTTTTGTAATTATTGTGGATCTGAAATACAGTGCTCTGACGACGGAGTGTATCTCCTTGCATATAATCTTGTAGCTGTGGGTTAATTTTGGGTTCGGAAAATACATTGTATCTATCGGGACTAGAAAGATAAGTTGTATATCTGTCCTTTTGCGTTTGCATAATTTCACAAAGAATGAATTCATTTTACAACATCAGTAAAATTCTACATTATTTTCTAGCTGAGTAAACTATATCCATCGTATAATTGTTTAGTTACTGTGAATCACTCACCCCATGTGTTTGTAGTTTGTAGAGTAATTTGTTTGTATTTTTCATTATTACATGTTAATTAATCCAACATTTTGATTAATATACACGCACGTAATCATAATTTAATTGCTCATTTAAGTCATTCATTATTAAACATTGTCTTTATATCATCGTCAAAAGAGTTATGTTGTGAATCCGAAAATCACCCCACCCCCCGCTTATCTTGTTACAATAAGAAGAAGAAGAAGAAGAAGAAGAAGAAGAAGAAGAAGGAAAATAAAAAGAAGAAGTAGTAGTAGTAGTATACCAAAAAATCAGTTAAAATTATATACTAATACGGCATCATTCTCTTTGTCCAAGTTTTCTCTGAGCTTTACACATCATTCTTGATGCAGAATCCCGAAAAAATGGACGGTATCAATATATAAAAGGTCTGAGTAAATTAACATTGCACTTTATCAAAGTTGTAAGTTAAGCGAGTTCAGGAAACATGTTCTCACTTCAAACGGCCAGAAATGCGCGCACCATCCATCTGACAACTCAACCTAGGTACAACACTGAAGCACACTAAACATACTGTGGATATCATGCTTGAATAAGATCTACTAAATTACTTTTATGTGAAATGATATCTGTTTTTTCTTTCTTCAAGAGATCATTATTCTATTTGACTGTACATGCGATTTAGTCTACATATCTTCAGGCCGCATACGTTTTACATTGGCATCAGTCATCCACATAACTAGACTGATGGCTACCATGGCTTGAATATATTAAACTGCAGCACACAAGGTCTTTAAAATAAAAATTGAAACTTTGGTATTGGTAACTATTCGAATAATTGGGGTACACGACATCGTTCCTATTACATTAGGATTGCATCGTTATAAAAAGAACACAGTGCTGACTGGCAAATTTATTGAGTGGTCAAACAATTGCAGTTTGCACAAATTAATTAAGAATATGATCCAATATGTATAACAATTGCTATCCAGTTAATGGTCAGTAAAGTGAAAAGTTATTAAATTATAGTTCTTCATACTTCCAGAGGCGGCGCGAGGGTTAGAGACGCCCCGGAGGCAATATTATGTAGTGGTACGCCTACTTTGTAAATAGAACAGCTTCGATAACAGTTGCCAATCTTCATATCAATCGTAACTGTTTTGAAAAGTTGAACATTTGCTTCTGTTAGGTACTATTATCTCGAATTTCTGCTGAACATCTATGAGAACCACGCTTTCCTCCTCTCTCTGTTTTCCCATCCCTTTACTGATATTTGTTATCTTTTGAGAAAATCTTTAATAAATGATGTTAAATCACTGAAACCTCTTTCAGTTCAACTTTTTCACATTTGTGGGTCTTGATTTTATTCTTTGAACTGTTCTTATATATTTTGTATAGATATATAAACCTATAGTTGAAGTAAATATTCATATGCATGCCATCAGCGTGGGCTGATCTAAATATTCTCAAATGCACGTCATCATAATGGGCGGATGTAAATTGAAGAAAGAAAACACACCGAGATACGGTTCTTCAAAGATGACGAAGGAAATGTTAAAAAACAGTACTAGCTAATGCATCAAGAAGTCTAATTTCGGGGTATGCAACAGTACCCTCAACCACACCCCAAAACGTGCAATATTAATATTTTGATTAGGGTTAGATTATTGGAATTGTATTGGAATTACTGAATTAGTTTCTAAATTAGACTTTAATTGATACATTAACTTTGGGTTGTGGATTGCTTGTCTGATGGATTTTTCGTGTGACTTTGCTACACATTTTTAGTCAAGAGCAATGCAAGCAATATGACTGAAGTTATTGTCCATGAGCTTCACTACGGGACAAAGTTACTGTTCTTGATTTGATAATGTATACAACAAATGTACATGATGATCGCATTACGTTGTATTTAGATCGCAATTGCAATGACAAGGATAAACTCATGTTTCAACAGTTTTAGTGGTCTTAAATAGTGGCAGTAATACGTGGAGAACGCATATAAAATTGAAGCATCTGTGTTTCAAATTAAAAGCTCTTTCCTGTTTTCCGTAGAACGCTGATGTGGATTATGCCATACTCATCAGAATGTTTGGAGTTGTATCAATACGCGGAAAGCTACCATATAAAAGCCTCGACGTGAGATAGCTAATTCTCTATTTATTAAAAGAAAGATTGCTAAAGCCATGTTCCCAGGTTTAGTTGCGTCATTATTTTCCAAACGTGTTTTGTTCACTGTATAGTCTTATACATTTGTAAGGCCAGTGAACATATTACTTCACTGAACTAGGAACAGACTGGAGTAAGGACTATTTGGGTTCTAAGTGTTGTACTCACATTTGCACAACTTTTGTCATCAACGGTTCTTTAACACCCGGTCTACTATACTCTAATGCCAATTTTGAAATCAAGGTGGATTTTATCCATACAATGATGATAATCCGGGGGGGGGGGAAACGAGTTATGAATACTTCTTCTGAACAGCAGTAGCGACATGGTCGTAAAGCAAGAAGACGTCTTGTGATACACAGTTGACCCATGACGAACATAACCTAATCTGACCACCAGTATGGCGTTCATTGTAGCCGGTTTGCACATATTCATATAAATACTTCTTCGGAACTTATGATCATATGGTTTCACTGAAAGACTCCTTATGAATTTTCAGTCATACATTTAAAAAAAATAGTCATGATCAATGGTGATAATTTTAAAATAGTTTAGCACTACTTATCGTGAATGGATATATGTTAACATTAGGTTATTACTAAAACACATTTTATTATGTATACATGTATTTAGTTCGTAATAAAATTTATACCCATAAGACATCCTAAAATAGATAATATTTTATAACATCTTCTTGTATGAAACGATGCAAGATATAGTTCTTCCTTTATTAAACGGATGTTGATCCAACCTCCAAAACGGATGCTTTGATTGACATTCATTCATTCATTCACTGCCCGTCACTCCTATCAGGGTATGGGCCGCCAACTACAGATCTCCAGAGTCCTCTGTCCTGGGCCATTTTTTCTAGCTGGTTCCAGGTGTAGCCCATCTTGGTGGTGTCAGCCTGGAGGTTGCGTCGCCAGGTGTTTCTTGGACGGCCTCTCTTCCGCTTGCCTTGTGGGTTCCACCTCAGCGCCTGCCTGGTGATACTGGTTGGCGGTTTTCGTAGGGTGTGCCCTATCCAGCCCCATCTCTTCTTCCTGATTTCTTCTTCAGCAGGAAGTTGGAAGGTCCTTTCCCAAAGATTGGCATTGCTGATGGTGTCAGGCCAGCAGATCCGGAGAATCCTTCTGAGGCAGCTGTTGATGAAGGTCTGGACTTTCCTGATGGTGGTCTTGGTCGTCCTCCAGGTCTCTGCTCCATACAGTAAGACTGACTTCACGTTGGAGTTGAACAGTCGGATCTTGGTGGTCAAGGACAGCTCTTTGGAGGTCCAGATATTCTTGAGCTGGATGAAGGCGGCTCTTGCTTTGCCGATTCTTGCCTTGACGTCTGCGTCTGTACCGCCCTGCTGGTCAATGATGCTACCCAGGTAGGTGAAGGACTGTACTTCTTCCAGGGGACTTCCATTCAGGGTGACTGGTTCGGTACTTGTGGAGTTGATCTTAAGGATCTTGGTCTTGTCCTCGTGGATGTTGAGGCCAACTTGTGAAGACGTGGCTGCCACAACGTTTGTCTTTTCTTGCATCTGCTGTTTGCTGTGTGAAAGGAGTGCAAGGTCGTCGGCAAAATCCAAGTCGTCTAGCTGGCTCCACAAAGTCCACTGAATTCCGTTCCTGCGCTCGCTGGTGGACGTCTTCATAATCCAGTCGATGGCGAGGAGGAAGAGAAACGGTGATAACAAGCATCCTTGTCGGACTCCAGTTCGCACCTGGAAGCTGTATGTGAGCTGCCCTCCATGGATAACTCTGCAGGACATGCCGCCGTAGGAGTTCCTGATTAGGTTGACCATCTTGGCTGGGATGCCGTAGTGCCGAAGGAGTTTCCAGAGGGTTTTTCGATCCACGCTGTCGAACGCCTTCTCATAGTCGATGAAGTTGATGTACAACGGGGAATTCCACTCTATGGACTGTTCGACTATGATGCGGAGCGTCGCAATCTGGTCCGTGCAGGATCTGTTCTGTCGGAAGCCTGCTTGCTCATCTCGCAGCTGTGCGTCCACGGTTGCCTTCATCCTTTCCAAGAGGACTCGGTTGAAGACCTTCCCTGGCACAGATAGGAGTGTGATGCCCCTGTAGTTGTTATTTGATTGACATCCTGATACTATTTATATAGTTATTTATTCTTAACGCATGGTATTAGCATCCTTAGGTCTCATAAAAACAATGTTGCAAATATGGCTGGTTCTGACGGAAAGTTATGATATGTGTCTCTACTGCTCTGACGTGATAGGTTGGATTGATTTGGGGTTTTCCCTAAAATACTTTTTTTCATTTTCAATTGATTAAAAAAGCAAATACCTGACCAGCAACGTATGCGAAACGCAAAAGGACAGCACCGGTGGTCATCATGAAACTTTTGTGATTGCTACCCTTCCTGAACAGAAGCACAGAGTTTCGCTCTAAAATACGTCTTATCTTGTCAAGTCAGTACTCCTTTAACATATTGGCAATCTGATCGCCAACATGGTAACCATGACTTTTTATGTAGTTGAACCTTAATGAAAATGTTAATGATTAGACTTCAGATATGGCCACTATGCAGCCGTAGATAAATCGTATTATAAACAAACGTTGTAGTGATACGGAGTGTTTAGAAAAAGAATTATTTTGATTTGGTTGGTTTTAATAAAAATTATGCCAGTCATACCATCAACATTTCGCCCCTTGAACATTTTGCTGTCAGTATTCTTCCTGAATGGATGGTCGTATACAAGCAATGTTTATACCGAACGATTTCTTGGGCTGTCTAGTATGTACTACACTAAAATCGTACTAATCTTACACCCATGATGGCCATCTTTAACATCTTGTTATCACTGCTAATCCTGTAGAGATGGTCATAACAATATGACGTTTTTACCGTTGCGGTCACAGGAAAACGAATCGTATGAACTGATGGCGAGATCCACGCGGAGTTTAACTGAATGACGATATGGAATATCGAATTGGTCGCACAAAATGATGCTGATCTGACATATGATATAGACGCCACTGCAAGCCTTTATTAAAGATAGTTGTGATAATGTTTCAGCGCAGATGGTGGTATCAATAGGGCGCTTGCAGTAAACATGACTTCTTATGATTTGTGGCCAGTTCATGGTATTTTCTTAAAACTAGCATAGTGCCAATATTCTGCAGTTAGAAAGAATGAAGTGCCAGTAAAACAAAAATTAAATTCCTGGATATTTTTGGGCAGTTAAACGTAGTCCGATTTAGAGACTGATACTCAAGTATGCTTTGTTCGCTAACAGTAATCATCCTATATATTGTATAAGAAAGTGATGAAACTTTAGCATGCCAATTTATCCTGAGGTCTCTGTCGGTTCTAAATGAAAATGATACTCCTCGTGCATAACATGCATTTTAGTTTCTGTTTCCAATAATAATACATAAAACTGGATCTTAACAATACATATATCTGTATTGAAACTATCTCAGAAATGTATGAATAAATAGAGATAAACAGTTTTATTAATATTTTATTATTATAATACACATTTTAAAAAATGTATAAAAATAAATAAAAGAATTAAAATATGTTTAGCAAATATAAACAATTATAATATATTAAAACTTGATATACTATTGACGAATGTTCAATATTTCATCAAAATTACATTTTTATAACACAAACGTATAATGTGTATAATTTGTATACTACTTATAATCAAGTATTTTAAATATAATTAATCATAATATATTAGAAATTAATATAAAAATGCCCTTACAGTTTTAAAGAATTAAACATTTACTTTAATGATATTAGTTTATACTTTAACTAAATTAGTTTTTTTCTGTAAATTAAAAAATTATTAAAATATTCTAAACTGTAAACAAGGAATTCATATTTTAAAAATGATTAATGAAAGTTCATGTGAAGGCTTACACTTAACGGAATTGAGTTCTATTTAATTTCGGATTGATTATGTTTTTCTACCATTTGATATCGTGTAGATATGCTGGTGTTATCAGGTGTTTGCATAACGGTCTTTTTTAACTTCGCCCTCATAAATATATGTCCACTTAAACACAGCGTCGCGTGAATAATTGACTGTGTGACACGATAACCGAAAATGACCCTTCAAGATGTAGAGAATATGAAAGGTGTGTTTTCCAAATATTTTTTTCTCTTGTAATAGTTTCTGCTTATTAAGAATATTTTCTCTCACATTAGAGCAACAATTCTTTGAAATGACAAAACCAGACAAAACACACTTCCAGTACTTCTTAGTAACTTCTAATTTTTCGCTGCATGCCACGTTTTGCAAACCCGAGGTTCCACACTTAGTCGTATTTGATACCGAATGTAGCTGTTGTTAGTTTGATTTAGTTTACAAAATATTAAATTCATTCCTGGTGATTCATTTGCACTGTCATCATGTATTAGTCTATCGCAAGTATGGCATGAATCCGTCCACTATTACCACATTGATCAACTGGATAAGCCTTTCGCGATTTGGCATGAATCCATCCACTATGAAGACATTGTCCGCTGGATAAGCCTATGAAAAGTTTGGCATGAATCCACCCATTCTTAGAACTTTACATTCACATTTATACCAAGGGAATCACAACAGAAACATATCCCAAAATAGTTGACGGGTAAAAACGTATCATGAGCATTTCTACTATGATGTATATTAAATTTGCACCGTTTATTAATTTTCATTTCATTTTTATTTCATTACATTTTATTGTAATGTAACATTGTATGTTTTTACATAACCTTCTCCACATTTAAGTTTATTACATGACCAAAGCTACTGATATTTTATTATTAGTTAAAATACTAATAAATAGGTACAATATTTTCTATGTTAATAGGTTTAATATCAGGATCATTATTAAGATATGTAATCATGTTTGTTTGGGCCTGGGTCTTGGTTATTGGAATTCCTCTACAATATAATTGGCGTGCTTGACATAGTCTCGGTTTAATAATATAATTTTAGTAACAGGATTTCTAATTAAACTAACATTTTGTATTTGTAAATATTAAGAACTTCTCTTGAAGGTGATTTTTCAGTAGGTAATAGCTTTTATATAACATGCTAATTTTGAAATGAGGGCAATTGGAGAATATATAATCTTGTTCTAGAAAGGTTTTTCATTTCGTGTTTTAACAACCGATCAGAATCAAGTTATTGTTGTGTTCAGTATTTGATTTAGAATTATTTATATCTTTTCTAGAAATATAAAAGTGCTCTGAAAACAATCTTGGAAACAGATACTTGGAATTATAATGAAATTTTAAATAATGATTGCTTCTTAGCTTAAATTATTGAGATCCAACAAAAGACTGCTGACACATCAACACCTTATTTGCCATCACACTTTCAGCGTTGGACTTAATTTGAATTTTTCAAAAAGTTTATTTATTTATTAACTATTAGTTAATTCTAAGTGTTGTCTCTGTAACTTTACATTGTCAGAATCATGTATTGTTTTACGAAACTGAACACCTTATATTGCACGCACTTGCACGACATGTGTGCCTAAAAGTATTGATGTATATAGTATTAGGAACTACTTGGCAATCCATGTACACTCGTGTAGTAGCCGCTTAAAATAAAGATGACGAAGTTAACGATGTGGACTCGTTCACTTAGTAATAAACAAAATCTTCAAGCAAGATGAACGTGATATAGTGGCAATGTCAAGAACAAACGAGAGAGACTAAGTGATTGACAGTATCGTTCTTATCATTAGCTCCCAGAGAGAGAAAAAAAAAAACAGCAAGCCTAAAATATAACCACTATTGCCACACTAGCACCAATTCTAAAACTATGTCAATGAAACTTAGCATAAATACAAATACTATTACCACATGTTTATCAGAATCTTTTGCAATTACGGCGATTTTCCTGAAGATTACTGCATCACATAAGTTGAGAGGACACAATATGTTGGCCAGTGCACATATGGTAGTGTTGATTCAAGACGATCTAGTTACAGAGGCAGAAATCATTACAAATACTGTAATGATAGCTAAAGACTGTCTAGACGACTTGACTTACTACAAATACAGTATATGTGTCACATGTTGACTGATTTGGCTTGATCATTCGTTTTCTGAACATGATGAAATTATTATTTTATATGTTTTTTTATATATCTAGGTAAGTTAAAAGGATAGTACATTTACGATAACTAAACGGCAAATCTCTCGAATACCGGTATTAGTCGAATTAATTGATCTAAAACAACATTAAGCCTATTTTCTCAATGACTTCGTGAGATTAAAACAAAGAAAAGCACGTTAAAGCATCGCCTTTTCAACGTACAATTGTATTAGTCAGAAATAATATAACACTAAATATGAGGGATTTATGGCGTCTCTTACACTCTAAGTAAGTACACGTTCCTATGTTGATTTAAAAAAGGCTGTTTATAAATATCACTTCTTACATTAATGAATATAAGGCCTAAAGCAAATTTCATTTCACGTTGAGTAGCATCACTTGTGTTACAGCACTGAATACAGGGCCTTATATTGTGGTTATTATTGGTTGTAGGATTAACATCATTTTCAGCACCGGATAGGCTATACATGGTGGCGAGTATAACGTGTGGAAGAAGAACCCGATAAAACCTCTGTACGAACCACCAACCCACGGAAAGGTACTGACGAGCTTACTTATATGTCCACGCGGGCAGAAGTGAGATGGCTAGCCTTTAGACCACTCGGTCATACGGTCCCCATAAGCCTAGTGTAAATTTCACTTGATGTCAAATGTCTGACACCTCTCTCTCTCTCTCTCTCTCTCTCTCTCTCTCTCTCTCTCTCTCTCCACTTTCAAGGCTAAATGATGTTGTGAAGTTTTTTGTCTCATTTTTTTAAAAAGATTCTTTTAAGATTATTTTACAAATATTTGGATAGTTTAAAATCAAATGTTATGAAAATTACAATCGCTCCATGTCTTACACTTCATGGAGGAATTAATTCAAACCTTCTAAGCTGAATGAACTGTGTAAGCAAATCAGGAAAGGTCGGGAAAAGAGGACGAAAATGATGTAATTTAAAAGTAAAATGGCAGGGGAAAATTGTTACAATTTATCCGCCTATATAGTATCGGCGATTGTATTGAAACTTTTGGCGCTAAAATTAGGTGTTAGTGCTGTTGATTGCGATAACGTGTTATTCCTATGAATATGCCTGGAATTGTATTTCTGTTGCAAGAAATGGATTTTGATGATCAGTAATAGGCAGAAGTTTGATAACAGATTTTGAGATAAGCAATACATGCTATTTATATTATATCTTGGGTCAGGAACAGAGGAAATTAAATTCAAGGCGAGAGACTACATTATTTGCCTTTCTCGAGATTGCTGCATTTAGAAAAATAATTAACTCCCAGACAAGGTTTGTCTTGCCTGTTAGACAAATAATGTTGATGTTGTTGTTGTTGTTGTTGTTGTTGTTGAGTTTAACGCCATTTTTCAGCACACGATAGGCTATACATGGCGGCCAGTATTACTGGTGGAGGAAGAAACCGGGAAATAATCCTGAAAGAACCACCAACCCACGAGAAGATACTGGCAAGCTTTCTCACATAACTTCATTAGCCTAATCTTAGACTCGAACACACGCAGACAGAGGTGAGATGGCAGTGATCCGTAACGGAAAGCGCTTAAGACCACTCGGCCACCCACCCCTAGAGAAATAATGAGACAAGGAGTTGCCTTACCTCAGTTCTGCGTATTCGACAAAAAATGAGACATTGGATTTCCTTGCCTCATTGCCAACCTTCAGAATGACCACGTTTCGCACGTAGTTTTTTTTTTATGAATTATTCATAAAACGTTTTAAATTTTATCATGAATGCTCTTAAGTGTTGACATACAATCGAAATCATTGTTTAATGAAAATTACCCTATATTATATTGCTGAAATATGCTAGCACGACCAAAGGCCCAAAGGCATGCGACCCAACTTAACTGACCAGACAGAGACAAGAAAAATTAAAATCGCGAGATTCTGTTGTGCTATGGGTAAGATAAAAGTAATAGAACCATATATATATATATATATATATATATATATATATATATATATATATATATATATATATATATATATATATAAGAGAGAGAGAGAGAGAGAGAGAGAGAGAGAGAGAGAGACTTGGGAATTCATTCACCATCCTGTAAGTTATTTATATTTTGTTTACTTTTTATTTTAGGGAATTACCTTTATATTTTAAGGTAGAAATAATCCGACAGCAGTAAAAGCAAATCGTCCATGTGCTATATTGTTAGTTATACCTCCCCGTACCTGGTTAATATTGCGCCATCACACCCCATGACATTACTACTGGGGCATCTTTTACATCGACATATTGTTTGGTAGCATTTCCGCATCGTCAACGTAGTTTGTGTATATATATGAATCCTACAAGTCAGAACCTCATAGTCCTCCGTTCTCAGGGATTAGATGTTCCCGTTTTCGAGTTTGACCTTAAAATATCACACTCTCGTTGGGTAGAAAGCCAACAATAACTCTTTGTTGAACTCTGTCACCTCACCATTGCTTAGACACCTAGTTAAATCCACATTGTAAAGTGTCGGTCTGTCGCGTTAGAGCGTCCGTAAATGTCATACGAAAGTTTGTATCAATGTTTATTGCACCTTCTCAGAGATAATGCAGAATCAACAAACTCGAGTGGTGTCAGATTTGTGGCAAACTTTACTTCCCACGACTGTTGTGGTGCTTTAAGGACAAAATGTCCACATACTGGAGTTTGTGTTTGCAATAGCATAAATGGATCAAGTTGTATAAGGGTGCTTACACAACCCTTATTGAGGTGACGATAAAGGTTGTATGAGCACCGACGCGCTGTATGATTGCGTTGATTTTGAGAATACTGGGAAGAACCTCAGGACTCATCGTCGTTGGTGTATACATTTTGATGTCTTTACTGAGTTCGTACATTAACGCTCGAAACGTCTTTTGGTTCATAATGCCGTCGGTCAGCATCTTCAATGCGGCCTCATTGACGAATTCTGGTACGAACCGACCCCACATGTGTTTCCAACCGATCTACAAGTTCGCAAATTAGCTGTGGGTAATGCAGATACAAATGAGCAAACGTTGTTCCTTCCTGATACCCTCATCAAAGATTTTTTCTAAACAGGGTATCTGAGACTTTTTCCAAATGCGCTTAGCATCTCTACATTGATATTGTTTTCCTTCATTGCCAATTATACCCATGCTGAGAAAGATGCGCCGTGCTGTTTAAACGTTTGCGATGCATCCACTTAGGCCAAGGTTTTAGATGCTGTTATTTAGGAATGTTTCCTGTATGATTCCATTACATACTATTTCCATTTGTCTACTGTCTTTCATTGTTCTGCGGTTTACAACGCGGGCCAAATCAGTATCACAAACATTAGTTCGAAGCCCTATGTGTGGTTTTTCTATTGCGGCCTAATCTCAAAGAATTCGACAACCAAAATTCCGACAGGACTTGCATCCGAGAGAACACAGAATAATCTAGAGGATAGCATATGATTTTACTGCCAACAATTGTAGGCTTCTTTGAACTGCTGGCTCATATTTCCGATGCCAACCGAATATGTCATTGGACCAAATTATCACTAATGTTTCTATAGCAAATGTATGTTTGTATCCAAAAAGACCTAAATAAATGTCTCGCCGGCCTATAACCGCTATGATGTCCGGTTAATTTATTACGATCCTTAGAATACTTTGAAAAGTAATATTGCATCTTTGACGAATCGATAAGATCCATTCAGGCAAATTATATCACATGTTCAAATGTATCAAGTTCAAAATGAATTCCAATGATATTCTAAATACGTTTCAGTATTGAATGCATGGCTGCGCATGTGGTCCCGAATATGCTAGTGTGACAGTGGCCTGGTATATGATGATGTGCTAACAGTCGTTTTGATATATCAAACACAGTCTAAATAATGTTCTTTTCTGGATACCTCATAAGTCCAAATTAACGATCCAATTCAAGAATATTAGTGATTAGTTACCTGTACCTTACCCGTCCCCAATCCCATGGTTTCATGATAGATTTCAATGGCGAAGTCGCAAATTTGTAAAACTGAGTTGAAGTATATAAATACAAGAAACGTACTCTGCTTTACTGTGTACTCTGGTTTACTAGGGAATAAAAGTTTGGTTGGAAGTTAAGATATTTTGAAACGTCTCGAAATCTCACCGCAAATCTATAAGAAATGCATTATTCTAACTAATATTCAAAATCCTTTTTGTGCTACTCTACAGTCTGAAATAAATTGTGCACAGGTAATAATATTTTTTCAAAAGGTTGCACTCGTGAGTGGACACCTGGGCAGTTGGGATATTGGACAAGGAGCTATGGATGACGGAGGCGGTGACAAAATATCATTCAGGTAATGACTATGTAACTAGCTTATATGCTGCGTTTTTTGAAACAATTGTTTTACATAAATCAAATTAGTTGTAACTCATTCAGCAGATGTCAGACAACAATTTCTATTTGTGTTTTAATATGTACTATTTTTTTAGTAAAATATAAACTGTAAAATATGCGTTTTATTAAACGAGCATATAGAACTTCATTAGTCAAAAATCAAAAACAAATATTTAGGTATTTTCGTTTGATTGTTCTGTAATTTGGCTTTAAATGGTGTATTTCATCTGATCCCAATGCAACAGTTGCTTCAAGTCATTTAGGTGTGATTTTAAATTACAAAACAGGCTCTTTGTAGCTTTAATGAAATAATCAATTCACCGTGCATTTGGCTTAATGCCATCATATTGACCACAAGGACGTCAGACGGTTCTTATGCAATGTAATGCTTTACTATTGCAAACTTGAAGACATAAGGCGTTTGTGATATTCCATACTCTTCCAAAGGAAAAACAGGAAAAAATATATTAATCTTTTTTAAGACATGATTGAATTTTTTTAAACCTCCTCAATATTGAAATCAGAATAAACGTCCGCATGGTAATTGGAGAGAAGTGTAATGTTCAAATTTATGTTGTAGCTAAGAAATATCAGTCCCAATAATTTGAAATCAGACAAGTAGTCCTAAAATAATTGCGTCCTTTCCTCTCTTCCTTGTCTGTTATTTGTGGATAGTATAAGTTGTCGAAGAGAAACCTATGATGTTAAAAGCTATCCTTTACAATTTTCGTATCCTACAATTTCATATGACCATCCCGTGTCTTTCAAACTCATGATAATTGGACAAATAATTGACAAATACTAACGCAGCTGACGCAACTAAAACAAATACTGAAAAGGTTTTGTCTCGTTGTATTTAGAAAACGGAGACGTTGAAAACACGAGTCATCCTTAATGTTAGGTGGTACAATCATTGAGGAAATCGATTCGGCAACTAAATTGGATATAATACAAGATAGGTCTCGTAATTATATTCATCTCACCCATAAATCCTGTTGAAAAGCACGGCAAACAGCTTTTTGCCTTACTAATCTTAGCATAAACAATATAGAATAGCAATTACATATGCCAGTATATGTAAGAAAATTGCGAATCAGCCCGTGTTTTACGGTTGGGAAATGTGTAAACAGCTTCAAAAGATAAACCTCTATGGACTGAACAAACGTCAGCATATTATTTCGAAGTGATTCTAAGAGCAAACTCCTCAGATTAATGTTAGTCTGTGATAGGGCTGATTTGAATAGCAGCTGAGTTTGACCGACGTAAACCCCTCGTTCTGGCCAAGAGAAACCGGAAAATATATATTTGTGTGTGTCTGTGTGTCTGTGTGTGTGTGCGTGTGTTTTCATCTTTTCATGCTTTCAAATGGATATATTTAGTACTTATGATATACTTTCACAAAAGGTTAGTTTAACATTCTTGCTGTGGGTCAATATTCAGCGTTTGGGACAGAAGGAAATACCCATCCACGCCTATTGAATGACTATCTCAGTGAACTTTTTGTTTCTATGTGCAAGTGTGACGGCTAGATATAGCTCATATACAAAATGAAAGTTTAAAAAAAGTTACCTACTGTATCCTCCACCAAAGAAAAAATAGAGAGAGACAGAGACAGAGACAGAGACAAACAAACAGACAGACAGAGATGGGAGGCACGTCACGCTAACTTTTTATACAATAGCTCAATCATCCGGTACAGGAGATCGTTCTGTTTCACATAAAAGGTCAACTTTGAGTCAATTTGAATAACAGTATTCTATCACATATTTGGAGTCACTTGAAACACAGCGACTTCAAAAAAAATAACAATCCTTATTTTCCAGTTATACCCTGGGAATGTTGAGGAAAGTTACTGCTGAAAATGCGGGGCTTCAGAATAGATACACGAATCATTCCGTGAGGAAATCACTCTAAAAATCCTGGGTTTCACCAAATAAAATCATGCAGCCCATTGGACATAAGAATATTTCATCAACACGGCATGCGACTCTAAACTAAGTGTAAATGAGCAGAATAAATATTCTTCTATCGCAATGCATACTACTGCTGTATTCCAAATCGTCACCCCACCTCCACATATATTTCTTCCGCTATGACAGCATCATCTATATAAAAAAAACAAGTTACCAAGAAGGATCAAGTTCAAGTAATTTTGTTTTGGCGCATCTTTTCATAATTGTACCTACAGTTTCCATTGATGCATTGCGTCGTATTATCATTTAAAAATTTGTTTCTTATATCAATATTTAATTGTTTTTAATGTCTGCATAACTCTCTTTTGCAAGCTAAGCTTTGTTTACGCTCACGTTCATAGTGTTAAAACAGTGCACATTAATGCGCGTGCTCATTTTTAATTCATAAATTGAACATCATGTAAAATATGAAAATAAAACAAAATAATTTCATTGTTCCAATTGTATTATTCCGTTCATATAGCAGAACGAATAATTTGCTTGTTATTAAGTAGATAATAAAAAGGTTATTGGCTGAGTACTAAAAATATTTGTCCCTTGTTCATGTGGCGTTATATACCATCGCAAGCTCTGGCATCCTTTGTCACATGCATTCGGGGCAAGTATTTTTCAATATCCAATCAATAACCTATACAAATGGGATATACTGCCGATATATATTGTACACTTCAAAAGAAGTATAACCTGATCTCCTCGTAACTGTGACATCACTAAGGTTGGTGTCACACATTGTGGGAACTCATGGTGTAACCCCCATGAACCTCCTTCCTGCACAAACATTTGGGACTTCTTTTCCTACGTTGTGGCGTATCTGGAGGACATGCTGCCCAGGAACAAAACACATAACGAACACCATTCCTTAGTATAGTTCTTATATCATTAAATTTGTAAAGTCTTTCTTTAAAATAAGCATCATATTTTATTAATTGATATACACATTCTAACATTGGATATTTTAAATAGCTTGATAACCTGTCTATACTCTTGTGTTCTAATTTATGCAACATCTCTTATGCTTAATGTCGTTCTCATGAGCCATATTCAGGCACTGATTCCAGTAAAGTTCATAAGATACATTATATACGTCTTGGTGACGCTAATTTGGCTGCTGAACAGTAATGTTACAAAAGGTACTGTAAAGTTACTTTTTTTTAAAACTTAATTTCAAACCAGATCCATCGTACGGTTTTTATATATTATAACTGGCACGATTTTGCCAACATTCTAAAGGCCATCTAATTTCACAGATGTCATGTCTCAAAAGGTAATGAAATGTGAAACAAAATATTGTCAGTATTGGCCTGCAACTGAATTGTTTCAAGCAGGTTTAACAATTGGGTCTTGCATACTTTTGGTTGACTGTTTCTATGCATTATACTTATTATTATGTCGAGAATTTTCAGAAATACAAACCGAGAAAAAAATATTACACTGCTTGAAATGTGAAATATTTGACGCTGTACTCCGTTTAAAATGCGCATCATGAAATTAAGACTCAAAATATACTGGAAAATTGGCAAACTTATTCTTCTCGTGTACATCACAATCTTAGAGACGCCATGATGCTTTAAAGGTACAGGTTCTTTCTAAATCATTGGGAGGAGTAAAGTGCAGATATCTACCAATTTGTTTTCACTTTCCAACTTTAGACTTACATTAAAAACCAAAGATAAAATCACAACAAAATTTTACTATTCAGTTGTTAAATGTTTTCTATTGTTACCGCTTGATCATTTAGTCATATAGAATTTTATGAAAATACACAAGCGTGATTTCTGAAATATTTTATAAAGTAAACAAACAGCATGTCTATTTATGTAGTTAACAAAAAAGGTATAATTATAATTGTTTTTCGTATTTGTGTAATGGTGTCTCCTACAAAAAAAATCTCAAGCTTTTAAGTTTTGTTTTTATTTGAATTGCAAGCATTGGCTCCAACTCATATATTTTCCAAAACAAATGCAGTTACTGTTATCACAGAACAAATGTTTCAACTGCCAGTATACCAATTCAGTTGACCTGATATGTGTTTACGTGACTGCCTTTCTTTCGGTCCGCATATTACGTTGGTCATTCGTTTGGTCAGTTACTTCATAGAATGCGTTTCGAGTGACTATAACAAGGCAAACTTTCTACAGTCCAAAATCTAAGTAATGATAATTTGGAATAACTTGTATCACGCACAACATCAGTTGGTTGCTAAAATTATGTTATATAATGCAGAGGAATGCATATGGATAGATGGCACTCGGCTTTCATAGTACTTAATCAGTCAGTAATGGAACGCAGCAGGTGGTAGTAATTAATAAGTTATAACAACTCTTAGAACATCATTTTAATGTTTATTCCTTAACTCATGTTTCTAGAGATAGACGCATTATCTTTCTGCTAAACGTATGTAGGCAATACAGCTTCGTGGCTTTCTCGAAGCAATTTCATTTCTCCATTTATTGGCTTAAAAGTCTTTATTATTTTCCAATTGTTGAGTTTGAGTGTCCATCCTTTCTTGTTGATACCAAAGGCAGGAAATAGCGAAATGTTACCTCTCAACAAAGCAAGGAAAATAAAAAGGGAAACAACTTCATCCATTCTTTACAGAATATAAAGAAATGTAAAGCTAGTAAAGGCATTTCAAAAGGAGATTGTAAAGAAAGGAACGTAGTTATCGTCGGGAGTAACTTGAAACAGCTGATTCAGTTCAAACGGGTTACATCATTTCAAATGTGCAAACATGTGTGAATCATCTTGAGTTCGGAAAGGATCATTTATCTCGAGAAGATAATGAGTGTCGATGACATGTTCATAGTCCTTAAAATATTCTGAATTGACAGGTGTGTGCAAGGCTATATATAATTGCCCTCAAACAAATATTAATAAATAAATTGCTTTGTTATTTAGAAGACAGTGTACGTTATAATGATTAATCGATATTATTGTAATCAATATATAGTGTACACTATTAACACAAGATACTTAGGTATTCATAACCATTCTGATGGTGAGACCCAATGTCACATTGAAAAGTAAATTTGGTTGATTTAGGTTTGTGCCTAATTTACAATGCTTTAGTATTCACATTCATCGATAATAATTTGTTTCCTATAGCTGGTTGATTGTAAACAAAAATCAGTGAGCTAAAAAAGTTTTGGAAGTGATCAAGAGATTCCCTCGTTGGCTCAGAGATATCCGAAAGGTATGCACATTTGGATGCGAATTTTATAGTCCTAAATTGTACTGTCGACTTTGCCAGGAATCGTTTGCAACTTGAATAGTGAAGTTGCATTCTTTGAAAAGAAATAATAATAACTAATACAATAATTATATCTTTTTTAGCTGAACATATTTTAGTATTAATACCGCTATGGAACTTCCAGTACGAGTATGTGTTTTCTGCCGTTGTAGTTTGATAGCCTGATTGTAATTTGAAACATAGCTCAAACCTCAAATGAAACAAACATTACAGAGCTATCCAATATCACTCCGCAAGAACCAACTAAAACTATTCAAATGAGACAGTGATATACAAACGACTATGAGAACGGTACACCAACATAGTTCCAGAGATCATATCAAGACTTACCTTTCAAAAACCACGACTAACATGCCAGATAAGCGTAATGACATAGTGTAGTACATACAGTTCTAGTTTGGCTTGAGGTCAGAGTCTACACTAGATTTCCACGTAGCTTATGACAGCAGAGTGTATGATTGAAGGGGTATAAGACTCGCTAATATGATACATGATATTCGTGTCATCAATATATAGGTGCACATATTCTCCACGTTCTCAGATCAGTCCGAAAAAAAATTTAAAAAGTTTTAAAATTTTAAATTTGATACAATTTATCAGTACTCAGCTCTCGTCCGTAGATCCGTATTTCACTTGTCACGAAATAGTCCACGGATATGTCATGCGCGGACGTACTAAACATTTCATGCGAGAAGATCTAAAAATATCAGTCGGCGTTGAAACATATCTGCAATAATTGTGTACCAAAGGTTGTTACATGTTAATAATTTGTGCGACAAGTATTTATATTCGTGTGGGAGTCACTTAATTGACGTTCGCAACTTCCACGTAATTTCCCCGGCTCAAATTAGTTCATTTTAGTGCACGACTTATTAATTTCGCTATGAAATGTATTGATTGCAGTGTTCATGGCATTAATTTGCACCAAAGTTTACAATTTGTGCGAGAGTTATTAATTCCCGATCGTGAGTTAATAAGCTGCGTGCAGAAATATTGACTTCCCTTCGGCGTGTTATTAATTTTGAAGCTTTCTTCCATGAGCCCATTATTTAAAGCAATCTTTACACTTAAGGTCCATATGCAGCAGGAATGAGGAAAATTATATAATGTCATTTTTTTCGGTTCAAGCATATTTTATTGATCAGGTCACATGTTCCGTCAAAGTCTGTATCAACATTCGCCTTATATATTTGAAACGGATCAAAAGCATCATGGTGGGAAATTCAAAAATGGGAGAGAAAGCGAATGATTTGTTCTGCATGGTTCTTAGGGCAATGTTAATTCACTTAAACCGTCTTGACACAATTTTATGTATCCGTTTCCAGTCGTAAGAGAATAGTCTGATGTCGAAGATAAGTTTCTGTTTATGATGACTGAAAGTTACATAATTTTGCCAGGATTAAAACAAATGAAAACGACAACAACAAAACGCAAGTCCCAACATGTGGCATATGAGATAAGATATTATTTAACGAAAAATTGGGAAGCCTTAAATTGGCGTGAATCAGTTTTATGATGCATTCTATGTCTATCAGTTACTGCGTCTATCATAGTACGATTTCGACAAAGTCCAAATATAAAACGTTGCCCACTTTCAGACAATAATTTGACCTACTTTTTTAGACAAACAAATACTAAACAAACGTTTTATCCAGGTCAATTATTTTAGCATTTCATGTGCACAAAACCGCCTCATGACTGTAACGTTTAACGTTTTCTATTAACCCACGATATCACTCTATATACAGTTTAAAAACCAAATCAGGTCCAATAATTTCTGTCGTTTTTGGACGAGAAATGTTTTTGGATTGAATTCCTGAGATTAATACGAAACTCGCATGTGCCTTATCTTAAACACAGATATAAGCGATATTCATAACAAAAGGACACACACTAGGTAAACATATATACCTACAGACGGACATATAGATATATTAGGTCAATATGATTGATAAACAAAATTTATGAATAAAGGGAGCAAACTGAGGAAGAAAAATGAATTTTAAGAAATATATCAGTCGGCTTTTTAAAGCAGGAAATTAAAAATCGTTTGGTCAAGTATTTGGTGGGGAAAAAAATTCTTGGAGTACGTGCTTATTTTATTAATTCGTTAGTCTCTATCTAGCTCTGAAATGAAATATAAATAAGAAAACAAAAATACATATAATTAAGACAAAATACAGACTCAAGGACATATGATCGAAATCCAAAATCAGAAAGAAGACTAAGAGGGACGAATTCAGATAGAAGAAAGAGAAATAGATACAAATCTCATTGGTTTAAGGAAATGTATTGTGTATATATCTAAAAGTACAATAATTCTTGCATAATTGTTAGATATATGATATTAACTGAAACAATGAAAAACCAGTAATCACCCAGAAGCTGAAAAATACATTTGCACTATAAAATAGAACCCATTACAGCCACCACTACATGACATTTTCAAACGAAAAGGTGAATACTGTATTTTTAATTTCGTCTATTAATAATGTTTATTGCAAGAGAGTTTTAAAGTTGGTATAGATTTTGTTCTGACCACAATCTTTAGAAATAGTGAAATAGTGATTTCTATTATGACAGCATAATGTTTAGTGCGGCAGAATAAAACAAATTTCAAGGTGGTAAAAGCTATCTAGATTAGTCTGTAATCACGACAAATGAAAATATGTTAATAATATGTACATGTAAATAGGTCTGAAAGTTATATAAATTTAGGCTCTTATTCACAACTGTTATCCAAACTTATAACGTATTGACACATTGTAGCATGGATTTAGTTTTCCTGAAAAATCGTACAGTGTCCAAAATTGTTTGTTTGGCTATCGATGTTAGATTATTTATTAACGAAAATGTAATGACTTACTGTTTAATTTGTTTAGTCGCTGGCGATAAAAGTGTCTGCCAGATGAAGGGTTACAACAAAAATTAAAAAGCATTCCCAAAAGAACATTTAAGGAAGAAATAAAATCGAAAACAAAACAACGTACAGTATAGTCTTAGGCGACTCTTAGAATGAGTTGCAAATATTTTCTGGAGCACGTCCATCCACAGCGCAAACATATAAACCTTATGAGTTAGTGACGACAAGACTTTGAGACGGACATAAGTCTAATTCGAACTTTATTTATATTATAGCTGCAACTTTCTTGGTTTTCAGCATTATTATCCTCGATCAGCAATATCCAATATTGTATAAACCGAGTCAAAGTAAACATTCCATTTTGTACAGCTAAAGAAATCAAACATAGCTTCTGAGACGTTCATTGTATTAAACACGCATGATTACTATGCCATTGTTTTACCTTTACTTCATTTGCAATCTTATGATGTCAGTATTTTAGCTTAGTTATGTCAGTGTGTTACCAATAATGCCGTGATTTATTTCGACTCAAAGAAAGGAGAGACACTTAATTTGAGATGGAACGTAAAGAAATTACAGTACACTGTAATGGATTCTAATTTAATCTAATAATTCTTTTTCCATTTTAATTGGTAAGGTTTAAAATTTGTTCTGCTCATTAAATAAATAATATAGGGTTTTCTTCCAATTTAAAATATCTATGGAGACTCTATATGACACAACGCCATTTATTTCAAACGTTACTGAACAATTTTATTGTAAATTGGATAAAAGGGCAAAGCATGACACATCAGATATTCATACAACATGAATTAACCATTTATCAAACAAGATACTTACATATGCATGCTTGTAGTGTATTTGGGTTCAATCTGTTGGACAACGTATTGATAGAATTTACAGAAAGTCAGTAGCCAATTCACGATAAACAATTTATTTACTGAAACGAAAACAACAAATAAAAAATAAAAATTAATAAATTGACGAGTCTCATTTCTGTTTGATTTTAAAAATCGTATATATATACATATATATATATATATATATATATATATATATATATATATATATATATATATATATATATATATATATATATATATATATATATATATATATATATATAATTATCATGTGCAGATGTTTGTCAATGACAAGGTAGCACGTTGCGTGATGTAGATTAGTCCCAAACGTATAGAACAATAATTAAATGTATTGTGCATGTTGTTCTGTTTGATATACTTATTAAATACGTTCGATAAAAACATGTTGCACATGTTTAAAAATTTGGTTAATTTCTTCAACCAAATTTAATAGTTTCAAACACAATTCACACAGCGTCATTCTTGGTTTGCCTAATGTATATTATATTCTAGTGCAAGTCTGGAAAAAGGGATTTAGCTGTGAAATATTCTATAGTCGGAACTGACTACGTGTTGTATTCTGAATATCGTTTACTATTTGATCCTGTGAACAACAGTGTTATACACTTTGAACAATAAATGTTTCTTTATAACGAGGAACGATATTTACAATGATATGAATACTTATTAAATATTGAGATAACAATATTAGGAATAATGATTGCTATTAAGTAAATCAATGTAATATATAAGGATTCGAATTTTAGTTAACAATTTGGAATAATATGTTGATATGAAGTAAACACTTCTAGGAATAATGATTTGATAGTAAGTAAACAATGGCAGAAATAATAATGTGGTATTAAGTAAATAATACCACGTGAACATATGCCAAGGAATCTCATAAGGTCATATATTTAAAGCGAGGGTAAACGTATCGCTGCATAAGAAAATCGTTGCGGAAGCAGTTTTGTTGTAAAAGTGTGTTATATTACAGACAACATGATTGGTGGAAACATTTAGGAAAATTAAATCACCAACGTTTAATTGTATGAGACAGTGCTTATTTATTTTCTGGTTTTGAGCATTACCAAGGATTTAAGAGAAGTGGAATAAAAATGCAACGACATTGGGCATATCTGGGATTGGGGGAGGGGGAGTCAGAATTTATAGTTCACTCGGATTTAGTAGTTGGGTCGACGTAACATATAGTTCAACAACACCGTTAACAGTTATAATAATAATAATAATAATAATAATAATAATAATAATAATAATAATAATAATAATAATAATTAGTGAAACAAAACTGAGTTTAAAAGCATGCAATTTAGCGTGGCTCCTTGTTAGACTAGTCTGTATTTGTAAATGTGGATCTTGCAAATCTTGTCCATTTCATCATCATCATCATCATCATCATCATCATCATCATCAGTCTCTTGACCTAGGGTGGTCGTTGAGGCACTGTGCTGCTGAACATCTGACCAGTTCCCTCAACTTGTCTCGATCATGTGCCAATGCCTGTGTCTCCGCAAAACTTTTCCTGGTCCATTCTGTGATGTTGTCAGTCCACTTTTTCCCCTATCTACCTCTCCTTCTGCCACCTTGCACACTGCCCTGCAGTACTGTTTTGGATAGACTGTTTTCTCTAGT
This sequence comes from Unio pictorum, assembly GCA_030141615.1. NCBI lineage: Eukaryota > Metazoa > Mollusca > Bivalvia > Unionida > Unionidae > Unio > Unio pictorum. The sequence continues at coordinate 8,437,986 of JARLTB010000101.1, read as the reverse complement.
GACATGGACATACCTTTTCAGCTTTCTCATTTTGACAGCGGTGAGGAGGTCTTCATAATGACCTACTTTGTGCCTGATGGTGTTAGGCACTTCTTCATTTGTGATGTGGTCCATGTAAGCGATGCTAAGGATGGTTCTGTAGCATCTCATTTCAAGTGCCTGGATTCTTTATTGTATTTCTGATGACAGGGTCCAGGCCTCACATGAATACAGAAAGACTGAAATGACTAGAGATCTCAATAGTCTGATTGTATGTATGTATGTATGTATGTATGTATGTATGTATGTATGTATGTATGTATGTATGTATGTATGTATGTATGTATGTATGTGTGTGTGTGTGTGTGTGTGTGTGTGTGTGTGTGTGTGTGTGTGTGTGTGTGTGTGTGTGTGTGTGTGTGTGCGTGCGTGCGTGCGTGCGTGCGTGTTAACAGGGTTTCAAAATACCATATGTATACATGTTACATTGGACGTATAATAATTGTGGCATAACCATAGCAAATTATTTTACAAATACGTAAAATTATCGCAAAATTGTCCCAATCCTAAATTTACCTGTACATTTTGAAGACTTGATGGAAAATAATGCCAGAACTGATGTCTTCGTACAGACCTTAAACATGTCGTGGAAAAACGTATCCGTAATGTGATCGTCATTTATGGCGATAGTTATTTCATAAGAATGTCTCTGTTTTGTATCAAATGTCTTCATTTAGGCAGAAATGCGTGTTTTATATAGTCAGTCTTCATTTAGGCAGAAATGCGTGTTTTATATAGTCAGTCTTCATTTAGGTAGAAATGCGTGTTTTATATAGTCAGTCTTCATTTAGGCAGAAATGCGTGTTTTATATAGTCAGTCTTCATTTAGGCAGAAATGCGTGTTTTATATAGTCAGTCTTCATTTAGGTAGAAATGCGTGTTTTATATAGTCAGTCTTCATTTAGGCAGAAATGCGTGTTTTATATAGTCAGTTGATACATGGTATCGTTATTCAAATGAGGTATCAATGAACGCTGACTCATTCACATCTTATTTTTTACACGCCAACATGCGACAACAGCAATGATATTCTAGTAATATATTCTTAACTCATACCTTTATATTCTGTACAAATTCTGTACAAATATCAAAGTGGTTGTTTAAATATAGCTCAAATCGTAGCACAAAATGGATAATTTATAACCATATGTAACTTCATGAGCAATTGCGTATGACGTCACATGCAAATAATTTTTAACCGTCAATTGCAACATTAAGTTCTTTAAATATTTATCAGTAGTATTTTATTTTGAACAAATGTTTAAAAATTTGTAAATTTGTAAATCTTGTGGCTAAAATAATATCTGATAGTACCTACCAGTTTTTATTTCTTCCTGCTGAATGTATCGCCTGTCGGTACTATCCGTTTATTAAAGAGAAACATGTACAGTGCGATAAAGCTAATTAGCCATTGTACAAATAGACATTTATTGCAATTGCAATGACAAAATAAAGCAGGGTTATAAAATTTACCTATGTGCTAGACATATTAATATATAGTAAGAAACTGATAGATACACACAGTATCTTCATAAGCTATGATAAACTTCATGTTCATCTATTTATGATCCTCACGAAGGGTTGGGAGAGATCTATGTACTGGTTAGAGTGAAATTTGATAATACCAAATAGATTGACAACATCTACTTTGTTAAATGACCTATTTCAAAACAAATCGAGTTTATAAAGTCGTTGAAACGTTAATAGATTTAAATATATTTCTTGCCGCATTTCAGCGTGAAATTGCGGACTTTAATTAGAGCTTTCTCTTCAATATGATGCAAACTTTTAATTGATTAAGACGACAGTTGGTATGCAATATTTTCTTTTCATGTACGACTTCGGTAATCCAGAAAATACAATTGATCATTATATTACATTAAATTGTGCCGATATCACGATTAGATGAAAGCCGAGGTCTTTTCGATGTCTTAGTATCGCCTGATTCACTGCAGTATTGTATACCCCATGTAATACTACTATTTTGTAGAGCATTCGTGATTATACATTGGAGCATGAAAAAGGCGTCCCACCTGTCTGCAAAAGCACTTGAATTGCAGGTATTGTGAAACAGTAGTAGTAGTACCAGTCGAATCGATTGCGGTGGTGGTGGAGGTGGTGGTGTGCGAGATAAAAGAGGAAAGAAAATAAAGAAACTGATTTTTGTGACATTTTTTAGAATAAAAGAGAAGTTCAAATCGAATAGTTTTTCTTTACTGTATTGGTTTTGTTCAAATCGAAAACAATAGTCTTTACCTTGAAAGGGATGTCATAAGGTAAGGAATCAGCACGACGTTATAGAGTTGTTTCCCTTGGAACACATTTCGTTCGTCTTGGTTTGTCAACACAATTTTGACGTCTTAAAAATCTACAACGTTTTAAGAAATTTTAAGTGTGTACGTATTAACATATCCCCATAATAGTTACAAACAATATTTGTCTCACATAGTTTATCTATTAAAAAGCCGGAGGAATGTAAATTATTTAATCGTCAAAATAGAGGTTCAGAATCTCTATTATTTGTAAACCTTACATTAAAATAAGATGAAAAAATATGACCTTAAGTTCCTTAACGTATCCGAGATGACTAAACCAAAGGAAGAAACGAGAAAAGCAGACATGAGCTGAATAAACTGCTAAATTACAAGGCTTCCCAGCACTAAGGAAAACTTTGTCACGTTATATGTTATTTAATTTTATTAAATATCGATGAATATAAAAAAGTAGCATGTTCAATTACTGAAAATATAAACTGAAGAGATTGTCTAAGGAAGGAAACAATGTCGATCTGTCTCTCCCCCTCCCCCGTATTGTGGTGGCACCAGTTAAAAAAAAAATTGTTTTGAAAAAATACAAAAATAAGAATCAGAAAACGGTAATATAAATCGCGTATTTAATTATGTGAAAGATTTTGTTAAGGAATCCTACAAGTCTTTTATTATTAAGATTTAATTTTGTATACTGGCAGACTTTCTAAATGTTTTATATGTACGTAAAGTCGGGTTCTAAGATTTCTATCGGTTGTGATGTAAAGACAAGAGATATTAACAAATTTTGACAACAGTCCAGGGCGAGAAATAAAACATGGATGCGAAGAGAATAACATTTGTAATTCCTTAAAAAGTGGTCTCATATTTGTATCTGGAATTAGAAAAAGTTTTGAAGCTTAATTTAAACATTTTTTATACAATTACAAGATTGGCATATTTTCATACTTAATTGTAATCGGTTTCAAAAGGCAGAATTTCCTCTGTTAAACAAGTAAAGATAATTTAAAAAATCTCCCAAGGACATTACTTATCTTTCCAAAATAGAATATTAGTGCTTGTTTTTAAAGATACACAACTTCAAGTCGTAGGGAAAGCATTTATGGAAGAATTTCATTCTCACATAAATGGATTACATATAACCTGAACGGTGCATGATGCTATTAAACATATATAATTATATATTAATTTATTCTTTTATCAACAATAACCCATATCATTATGTATCAAATTATCCTTTTATCAAAATTAACCCATTCATTATTTATTAATTTACCACTCAACAAAGTTTTCGTCTGCATGATTAAATCGCAAGCAGTTATCAACTTCCGAATAACTTGTGTGTGTGTGTGTGTGTGTGTGTGTGTGTGTGTGTGTGTGTGTAATTAAGATTTTTAACGTAGCTTTAAGGCAGTTTATAGGGATGTCTAGCACTGGGGCGTCATGCAGCAGACATGTAGCATGATGTCCCCACCCAGTCACATTATCCTGACACCAGGCCGACCAGTCCTAACAGTAACCTCTTAATGCTTAATGCTGAGCGCGAAACGAAGCAGTGGTCCTTAATAAATCTTTACCAAAGATTAACATCTCATCGTGTAAACGGAGACATTGTTTTTTTAAGAAAGTCGGTAATTCTACTCTATGACATCGGGTCAGGTGGAGACTGTGGGTCTTACTGAACAATTTTCTGTAGATAAGACTGGAATATAACAATTTTATGTATAAAAGACTCGAATAAACAACGCCATAGCCGATAATGAGGTTAGCAGCAGTTTGAAAATGGAGCAAACGGAAAAAGAATTAAATATCTTCCAAGATTTAAATGACGTTCTTTAAATGGTTTTGCAATGTGCATGACAGCAACACCCGCTCGCATATCACAATTACACAAAGAATATGAACGATTAATGTGTTCAGTTGAAATAAGTATATTATTATAACAATAAGAACCTTTGAATAATCAATGTTACTTTTAAGGAAAATATTAAATGAAGATATTAAATGCTTTGACGTATGTAGCTTTCTTACTACGTACATTACATATAATTCTCACACAAAATTTAGCCCAGCTCTGGACAGGCCATCCGTATTATAAAGCCAGTTTTCTGGTGCAGAAGAGGTGGGTGTATAAGAGGGAGACCACTGTATATTAGTTTATCCTTTCATCAACAATAACCCATATCATTATATATTAATTATCCTTTTATCAACAATGATTTGTCTAACTGCAAGATGCATGTCCTCACAGAATGTGTTCACTAATATAGATATCGTACACAGCTCGAGTAACCTGAAACATTGACCCCCTTAGCAGAATCAGTATTTTGCTGACGTTAATACAGTGTTCCCTTGTACTTCAATCAGCCGTCAGTTGACATTAATACACTGTCACATTTCACTTCGATCAGTGCTATTCTGACATTAATACATTGGCCCCTTTCACTTCAATCAGTACTCGGCTGACGTTAAAGCAGTGGCCTACTGCTCTTCAATCAGTACTCTCCTGTCGTTAATATAGTGGCCACTTGCACTTCAGTTAGTACACAGATGACATTAATACAGTTGCCCATTGCACTTCAATCAGTACTCTCCTGACGTTAATGCAAAGGCTACTTGTACTTCAACCAGTACTCTGCTGACGTTAATACAATGGGGATGGGATACCAGACTACACCTATGATTACTTCTTTTTCTTTATAAGCTAGCAGAGATATGTCTGATTGATAGTGAATTCCTCTACAATCTGACCAGAACAGAAAAAAAAAAGATTTTCCCCAAGTAACATTTTAATTTTTAAAATATTTATTTTAAAAAATACTTTTATTACATTTTATTTAGTCATTTATTTAGTTATTTGTTATTTGTGGGGATGGGCAGAAATATCTCTCACATTTTGATTTATTTTCGTATTTAAAAGTAAATATGTGCTCAAAAATATTTCTGGAATTTGTTGCCATTGACAACCATATATCCGAGATTGTCGCAATGGTCAGATGGGTTATCAACGAAATTTTATATTTAAAAGAAATTACTAAACAAGCTCTAAGTTCTATAATGGAATCCTTGTATAATAATAATTACTATCAAAATCTTTGCTTGGATGGCTAATTATAATTTTATATAAAGGGAAAGGAGAAGATAATGGTCTTTTAAAACAAATTTGAGACTGCTTTCTTTGCGAAATATGGACTCTAACATCCTTAGTTAGATTTTATCAAACAGAGTTTAAAAAATAGCATGTCAAGAAAAATCAGAGTTGCGGGGGGGAAAGTCAGGTAAATCCAAAACAACATTTCGACTTTAGTTTTTTCTTTCCAAATTAGTGTTGTTTAAATATGTACGTACTCGTGTATTTGCGCAATTGGTAGTTACCTGCAAGCTACAACTGGCAAAGGTAGTACCAAACTTCTTATCGAAAGTTGTAATATTGTGGGGGGGGTGGCGCATTGTATTTTTCAAACGCCTCGTGATTTTGTAGTTTATACGGTTACCTACAAACTAGTATTCGAAAAGCTAGCACAACAGTTTTCAAAGCAAATTAATATATTGTCTATTTTGTTTAGTTATTTTGTATCTTCGCATCCTTTTGTTATCACCATCGTTATCTACAACGTAGTATTTTGAATGCTAACACTATTCTAAGTAATCTATTTGTCAGGACGTATAGTACGTTATGTCATATTCTATGTACCTATTTGTCAGGACATATAGTACGTTATGTCATGTTCTATGTACCTATTTGTCAGGACATATAGTACGTTATGTCATGTTCTACGTACCTATTTGTCAGGACATATAGTACGTTATGTCATGTTCTACGTAACGATTTTTCAGGACGTATATAGAGGATCTCAAACAGATGCATAATAATGTTTGTTTAAATCACGAATCATTACGAATAGGTTTTTTTTCAGGGTCCCATCAACTTATCATAACATAATTTTTTTCATTTCATCGTTGCATATCTCCAGCCATAGCTGCGGAAATTTGGGTTTTATTCCGAGTTATCTAAATTTGTGACTTGTGTCAATAGATTAGATTCTTTGTGGCTGTTTATAGAACGCACTTTTTTGTTGACATTCACGGCCTATGACCTGCAGCCATCTGTCTTGGAGAAACTGATGCGACTATACATCCTGTTTGCATGGATGCGTGGGAGTGGTGACAGGAAGTGATTACTAAATAGAGCAACGCAACAGAGTTCTATACGCATGTTCCTGAGATTTTCAGACACTGATAAAATATATGCATACGAATTACAGTGAGTTGGATCGCATATGGCATAATTTAACGCCTTATCAATGTCATACATTTTATTACAAGTTTCCTTTGTAGGATTTCGATACATTCTATCTCAAAGTTCACCAAAATGACGTAAACCTTTGAATGACACCGATAACGTCTTGTATAAGACTCCAATATACAATCGCTTGCTAGTTACTACAGTGATTTCATATGAGTGCTTGTTCCCTTGCTTTTGATCCCTATTTGAGTTCCAAGATCAACTAATCGTTCCTTAAAAGGTCAATCATTTAGTTATTGAAGATACGTTACTAAATGTAACAATATTATTAAAAGCTCTTTTTAATTTATATACAGGAAAATAGTGTGATATGTCCTCACAGCTTTTGGAGAAATAAACTATACGAAATACGTGAATAAATGTCACTTTCCACAGATGGGTTAGACCCATAATCTAGAAATTGTGAACTTTGACCTACGTATGCCAGGGCGGAATGTATTTTGATAATAGGTTTCCGAGGCCGTGCGTAGGCCAGACGAAATTAGGAGAATACATACACGCATTGCATGAATACTGTGTGTGTAATCTAAATTAAAATGGCAATAACAATAACTACGTCGGATTTTCTTATAAATCCCTACTGCAACTTAAATAGTAAGAAAATATGACCATCCATTCGTTACTTTGTTAACAGTCGATAACGTTAATTCTTGAAACGAGATAAATGATATAAAAAGCTGATAATGCAGCAAATGACGAGTAACATAAAGAACAGCAAAGGTTTCGCCTTAGTGCGGACATTACACTGTGAATGAAGTTACTGCGTATCCTTCTTAAACCTTTCATGCTTGGAGATATATATTTAAAAAAATAATCTTTGCGAAGTATGCCAACAAGTTTCGTATTGTTCGGTGAGGTGTCAACGAAACATGTTTTAGTGAAAAATTAATATAGACACTGCCTACACCTAACAACAAATGGTACATACCATGACGATGGCATCAATAGTTGCTTTCTGCTAGCGCTGAAAATGTAAATATGGATTATTCTCGTGATAATGTAAATAATTTCAAGGGGGTTCTAACTGATGGAATATATTTGGATTAAGATCAAAGCTTAGTCAACATGACAACTGTCTTGATAGAGAGGGATTTCATAATTTCATCAAAAAATATGATGTTATATGTTTTATCGAAACGTGGGTTATACTAAGTCACTGTTGTAGTAGACGGCTAGAAAGATTTGTTGTAGTGAGAGACAGACATTTTAAATCAACTGGAAACTCGGGAGGTTTAATTAATTTTAAAGAAATTATATTTCGATTTGTCCCATTCTCCATATTAAGAATATGTTGAATTCAAACGTACTTTAGAAACATATTATAGTTATATGTTATTAAGTTTAATATATTATAGTTAACTATTGCTACATCAAACATGTACAGTGTCTTTAACACAACTTTTGGTCTTATATGTAATATAGCAGCAAAGAGGGTGGACAGACCGAAACTATTTCAAGCAAACCGAAACTATTTCAAACAAAGTCCTAAAGAATTTCAGCAAAGAGGGTGGACAGACCCAAACTATTTCAAGCAAACCCAAACTATTTCAAACAAAGTCCTAAAGGATTTCAGCAAAGAGGGTGGACAGACCGAAACTATTTCAAACAAAGTCCTAAAGGATTTGAAACCAAAACTATTTCAAACAAAATCATACCAGGAACACCATGGGCAAAATATCCGGGAGAAAAACACCTTCCAGGGTATAGTTATTGTGGACCCGGGACCAGACTCTATATCCGACTCGATGATCAAAACCAGCCCCGACCCGGTGAATATCCAATAAACGCTATTGATAAGGCGTGTCATGCTCATGATGTTGCTTATAAAAGCAGCAATCTGCAACACAGACATATCGCAGATGTGAAATTGATTCATGCGTTGAATTCTATCACTGATAAATCCTTCAAAGAAAAATTGGCTTAATGGCTGATAAAATCGGCGATGAAAAGTAAATTGATGTTGGGTGCTGGTAATTAATAACATCATGGAATCTATTTATAATTCCCCAAGAGGATACTGCAAGGGTGAAAGATACTACAGCAGCGGATTGGTTATCTAAACAGGCGATATGGCAAATTTATCTACCACCGCCTAAACAAATTAATTTCTCGCAGTTTGATGTCAGCGTCGTTAATGAAGTTCATCAAGCTGATATATTATTTCTGCCGCATGATGGTGTTTACAAGTATGCGCTAACTGAAATTGATGTTGCGAGTCGATACAAACAAGCAGAACCATTAAAAACAAAATCATCAACTGATGTGGCTTCTGCATTTGAAGGGATTTATCGTAGGGGTCCTCTGCATTGGCCAAATCTATTGCAAGTTGATCCTGGCAAGGAATTTCAGGGTGCAATGTTATCAACAATGAAGCATCATAATGTCACCATCAGACGAGGACATACTGCATTACATCGCAATCAGGCAATTGTTGAACGATTTAATCGGATACTTGCTGAGCGGTTATTTGGATATCAATACGCGAAGGAATTTATTCAGGATAAATGATCTCGTGAATGGGTCAAGAGATTACCGGGTGTAATTACCGTGCTAAATAATGGGATTACTCGAACAATCAACCTGAAACCTAACAACGCGATTAAAAATAAGTATATACCTGTAAAACCACAAAATGATTTTTCAAAACAACCAATACTCGGTAATGTCACTGTTAGGTATTTATATGAACCAGGAGAGCTTGAAGGTGGTAAAAAAGAGCTACTGATCCTATTTGGAGTGTCACTGCACATAAAATATCTAGCATAACACGATCCACGGGTAGACCGCCAGTCTATATGTTGGATTCAACTGCTCCTTAGCGAGGATTTACTCGTGAACGATTACAAGTGATACCCGAGGATACTAAATTACCGCCGCGTGGTCTTAACTAGCACCTCTTTGTCTGTTGCACTCAAGACAAGTCAGCATCACATTATCTCTGGTATGGCCAACGCTGCTATTTTTTCTGTCTACGGTAAATTGGCGAGGATCCTTATCCGGCCAACACCAACGCATTATACGATTATTCTGTTGTTGTTTTAGTGTAATTATAAATTCCGCATCAATATCAAATTTTCTATTATATTTTTTATCCTGTTGTTTATAACCAGAGAGTTTTTTCTGATTATGTCATCGCTGACAATATCATTGTTGCTGGTGTCATCAGCATCTAAAACAACTCTTCGAAGTTGATTTATTCTTCGTACTCTGGACACTGCAAGATGAACTAAATTCGCCCACTCGATTCGATTATCTATGATCCAAACAATTGTATCGGATATAGTCAACCCCTACAAAGAATGTACCGTCGCTGCGTATCCTAGCTTCCATGGGGATTTTCAGCGCGTAATGCATCTTCGACGACATTGATATCAACCAACACAATATCATTTAACACTAGAATCTGCTTCCTTGACTCTGTCAAGCCTGGAATATCAACTTCGATATATTGTCTTCGTGTATCCTTGGGTCTACAGCACAATGGCACTGGAAGTGCTGCAAATTTTTCTTTATGCGTGTTAAATAACTTCATCTGAAGTATGTCTCTGACTGACTATCTTTCTACTTGCCACTATCAAATCGTTTGGTCTCCACGCTTCCCAGAAATCATTTAATGGGGTTTCTGAAATTATTTCACGCGCTATTTCACATTGGATTCTATCCGGTTGTAATCTAATTAATTTCTTGAACTCGCGTAATTCATTATCAAGTGATCTATGATCGGTACTAATTTCTTCAAAATAGTTTACAAAATTCTTCAGCCAATTATGTGGGGACAAATAGACAAATGGTAGTGGTTGACATTATCACTTTTGTATTCGCTAGCAATAACCAATCGAGAAACCTTTGTAATACATCTAACGACGCTGTGCATATCTCATCCCAAATGAGGATTTCAGGAATATATTTCTCGTTTATGGTCGTATTTTCCACCCTGTGTGAACTTACCAATTATTCTTCTACCGAGATCTTTTGAGTGTTTATTTCTAACTTCAAAGATTTCCTTGGACCACCTTACGATATATTCTTCGTCTAAATTAGGAAATTGTTTTTTGTTTTCGCTGATTATACTATCTAGACTATCGGGTTGTGGTAACCAGACTTCAGTTTGTTTTCAATATGATATAATTGCTTCACTGACAATCAGCGATATCAACATTTTAGAATCAATCATATACCGTAATAACACTATTGGCATCCAGTGTTTTTCAGAGATGTGTCTACCAAACCAAACATAACAGCACGGATGAAATCCTTTAGCCAATTCAAATGATATCACACGAGTGAATCCGGTTAAATCAAAATCGGGCAGTGGTCCATTAATCGCATGCACGGGTCATCTCATGTGTGGGATGCCCAAATCGTTTAAAATACTCATTCTCCGTACTCGAGAAAACTCCCTGGATAACACCCAATCATATCAACCGAAATAATACTTTTGGGGTCATATTTTGTATTCCATAAGCCACCATGGCCATAATCAACACAACTATCTTGGATATCCGAGAGAAATTCTGCTCTTGTTGGTTTCCATAGATTTCTCTTTCTCGTGAAATCAGCTGCAACTGACGGTATTTTAAAACAGTTTGTTAATAATTGTTCGTCGTGTTCCGTTGAAAAACCACTAGCTAGTTGTTTCATCTCATCATGGAGGGCTTCAGTACGATATAGTTCGCCATTGAGTTTTACAAATTGATCGAATTTACCCTCTTCGTCTTCAAAACTCTGAAATAACCACGCTGACACAGGATCGTTTTTACTCGACTCGTAAATAAAATCAAATAAATTTCCCGTGTAATATTTTATTGCTCTATCCCGCGGAAATATTGTTACTGCAAAGGTCCAAGCGTGTGCATTATGGTCAATAATTTTGATTGGAGATCCTCTCGATTTATATTTCGGTTCATATAATATCTCGCTTGTTACTGTCTCTACGGATATTGGGAATTTTAGTATCCGCTCTAACGCGGCCACATTTTAAATTGTTGGTCCGCTCTCCTTTACTGTTAATCCCCATTCATTTATTTTTTGCGTCTTAGATCCGTCAGTTTGTTTCCACGCAACGCATTTGTAAAATGCTCTATTATTCGTTCTAATACACAATTCAACGACGAATATTTCATCGGTTTTAATTTTTCAATACTCGGTTTATCATTTATCGGATGGATCCCATAAACAACCTCGGTTACAGGTTAGGATTTCTCGTAATACGGTTTGTCAATCCCGGTCAGAATTCCTGGTTTGGAATCCTGACTCACAGTGACAGTTCTTTTATTTTTCAGGATGGGTTCAAATTTGTCGCGTATAATCCAATTCCCCGTTTCTGAGCGGATAATGAATTTCACTCTAAAAAAATACGTTTTCTGGTCAAGATGTGAGATTATCACTGCTGCTCCTTCGTCGTTCATGGCAGCATCAACACTACCATCATTTCGAAATGTTGACCAACAGTGAGATGCTCCATCGCGCTTGAATTCATTAAAACGATCACGGATTTTACCCAACATGCTTCTATCACTTATCATTGGTACATCAGTGGAGATTGAATTCAACATTTTTCCATGGCGTAATTTTCGATAATCTCTCGAACTCCTCCATATTATAACTAAAACAAGTATTTAAATAAAGAATTTATTATATAATGAATCATTGCAAATGGCTTATGATAGGATCAGTAACCATTTGTAACAAATCATGCAGAAATGAAAGCGTACGTCGTGGAAGTTTGGGGCCCTGACATTGCATACGATGTGGGGTAGGTGTGCGTGATAAGTCGCAGTTATGTCTCAATTGTGGTGGTAAGCGATACAAAGAGATAAAGCGCTATTATGATAATAGAGTTAAAAACTCCATCAATAACTCTGACTGTGTCAGCGTCCTTGACACTGTCAAGAACAAAATCTAAGAACACCTCAAGACTACATTGATAGATTCTCAAGTAATAATTAAACCAAATAATGAATTAGACTAATAGTATTTAGTATATAAATGAACCAAGAATTTCAACCACATCCCGTGATCATCGATTATGAAGCATCTCGTGCTGGTATTGTCAGACATCGCAGACTGAAGAAACCATTAGGGTATGATTAGATACTTTCAACAATCATAATTAAGTACACGAAAGAATAAAAATCGCAACCACATTATTGGTTTTCATGTATTAGTTAGCTTATATACAATGCTGTCTCCTATATTATTGGTGCTTTCGAAATTCAACCGTGAAACCACCATATGTCACACACCGTCACACGATGTGAATGTGTTTTTTGCATTGAACCCGGGGTGATTTTGTTGGGGTATGGTGGTTTCAGTTGAAAGTAGAACAGCCCCTTATGTGTATGTGCCGTCCTATTTTATATATCATCCTTGCAAATACCATATATATCATTGTAAACATGTAAATATGTAAATACTTGTAAATATGTATATATCTATATGTCAATGTGACGTCCATTCACCAAGCGTACCTTCTAAGGGGTTATAACCCGTTATTTGACGAGTTAGATCCCCTCTCGGAGACTATGCTTCATGGTACCTCTGGGCGTCTCAGATGTGAATAACACCTGAGAGGTTCCCATGGTGATGTGTTGTCTTATATATGTAACCTCTGGGCCTCTCAGATGTGAATAACACCTGAAGAATTATAAATGTGTTTTTTTTTCATGTATAACACCTTAGAGCAAATGGAGTTCATCATATTATATCATATATAATCATATATAATCATATCATATATAATCATATATAATCATATTATAACTTGCATAATATCTTTAGGCGCAATAAGATGTGAATAACACCTCAGAGCGAATGGAGTTCATCATATCATACGAAAATTTGTCAAAAATGACCCCTAATTTTTTATTAGATATATAAAATATATTAGATATATAATATTTCATATAATGAATTTTGAAAATATGAATGTCATTATAATTGAGATTTCAAATTTGAAAAATCAAGGAATACAATTATTAGATAAATTAGATTGCAATCAAATTCTCTCTGAATTTCATGATCTTGATGATAGCGCCCAAAATAATAGGTATGTCCTTCCAAGGCAGTATGGGTTGATCAAACGAATTCAGCACGCGGTAAATGACTCACTTGCATTTTGTAACATCAACAAATTTATCCCATTATTCACTGCTGTCGAAAAGGTCAGAAGTGAATTGGGCAAACAATATAAAATCAAACACGGAATAAACTCGAAAATCAAAACAATAAGAGAAATTATCAGACAAAATGAAAATCTCCCTTTGGTTGCCTCAACACGGTGAAAAATCTCTCCATGGCTTGACACTCTAAACAATGCTCAACCCGTTGGAGGTGAGTAATCCGTATACAATAAAGCCCCATTGACAAATAATTCTATAGACAGGTATGCGCTTACTCGCATAGAACGAATTTGTATAGACGGAAATTCTAAAGACGGGTATGATATTGTTCGGTGATTTATCACTAACGCGGAAGTAATGAACACACTGTCTGGGGTGGGTGAATTTTCACTTACAGATCGTAAATTAATTTATAATGGTAGGTGAAGCCCTAACAACTAGATCAGCCCGCGAAAGAGTGGCTGCGATTAAGATATTTAATCCGGTTGTGATTCCGTTCGAAATAAGCTAACAGCAAGACAAGAATTAAAAACCGACTTCACAACGGGTACTGAACAATTATTCAAACCCATTACTACAGCAACCGGGAATGTCGTATCGACCACTGAAAAAGCTATATGGGGAGATATTCCTGAGGAACAACGAGGGGAAAAAACGGCCCTTATTCCTGTATTTGAAAAAGTAACAAAGAGATCCAAGCAAACAAAGGAATCTTTAAAAACGCTTCATGGTGATATAATAGCCGCTGCACGACTTCAGGAACAACAAGAACAAGAACAACGTGAACAACGAGAACAAGAACAAGGACTAGAACAGGAAGAAGATGATAATATTATTGAAGAAGAAGAAGAAGAAGAAGAAGAAGAAGAAGAAGAAGAAGAAGAAGAAGAAGAAGAAGAAGAGAAAGAAAAAAAGGGTCAAGGAGTTGTATTAAATTATAAATTCCTTCCGGGTAAATTAGATGAAATAAGAGATATAAAATTCAATTCTGATAAAGAAATGGAAGATTTTGTCGTTAGGAGTTTTTATCAGAGAAGAAAGTATATCCACGATGATTATAATCTTCCTGATGAAAAATTACGACATAATGGATTATATCATGTGTTTATAAAAATAGATAGGGTATCATCTGGGTTGCATACGCGATTGATCCGCGTGTGATTGTTTATTTCGATTCATATGGATTAGCGCCGCCTAAAGAATTTATGCGTTATATACGCCACTTAAAAATTCATATCTGGTATTCCATGCTACCAACACAGAAAATGAATGACCCACCAATATGCGGCATAGAAGTATTAAATGTACCCGACGCTATTTCATCATCGGGAAAACCACCCCATAAAACCGTACACGAATATACGAGTAATCGCTTTTTAGAGAGAAATTATATAAAATAGCATGATTGATATTTGGGGGAGATCTCTATCAAGCCTGAAAAAACCATTGCGGAAATATCTGCAACCGGTGATGTAAAATAAATAATCGAAGATGAAATATCCGAGATATTAAACCTCGCAAGTGTTGATCCCAATGAAATAGTTGTATTTCAAGATCGCCAGGGAAATTGAAAACGAGTAATGTTTCCCTTGATGATATCTTTTTTAAACAACGCGACTCAGTAGAAGATACTATCGCGTTGTTTTCCAAGGAGGGTAAACTCAAACCTGATTTTCTCATTTCGACGCTCACAGATAAATTAATAGCGCTCGGTGATAATTATTCATCAACGATAGAATTATTAAAAAAAAATACGCGATGAATATGACGACCATATAACTAACTTTAATCGGTTTTCTGAATTACAAAGAAGTATAATTGACAATATTGACAAACTTCTATTAGATTTCTTTGGAAATCCACCGGTGACCACACCGAAACTCACAGAGATAAAAACAGCTATGTTAGAATTCGCAACACTCCAATCTAGGTATGGAGACCATGATGAGAAATTTTCAACTTTTCGTAAAAATCTCATAGAGAAATTCTTTGTGGGATCTCATTAGATAAACTCGACATAAAACTCCCGGATATTAGAAAATCCATCGATGAGATGAAAAACAGCATCGAGGCAATCAAAAATGATTTACCGAGGATGATAGAAACACTTGAAAAAACAAAGATTCCTCATGAAAAAACCAACAACGTAGTATACACGATTCAACACGGATCATTTACGTGGGCACCACAAAATAACATATTAAATATCACCGCGACCGTCAAAGGTATTTATCGATTAACACTAGTGTCGCCGACTCAATTTAATATTTCATCGACGAGTTCATCTGGGATCAACAATATGATATCAACGATCATCGACAAAGGGAACAATCGAACAATTCACAATAATATCCACTGATAATAATTTTACTAGGGTTTCAGTAACATGGCATGTGGAATTCGTAGCGGATTTAAGTAAACAACTTAATTGAAAACGCCAGTGTTTTTATTACTAGCAATTTGAAATCTGTTGTAATAAATAAAATGTCATCATTGGCAACGTCACAGCAGTATCGCTATGATCAGGTCAGAGAATTTCAAACTAAACTCAGAACACTCACAGAGTAGTATCAAGTAAATATAAAAAAAATACCGACGAAGAATTACCGCGATGTCAAAATTAGAAAAACAACACGAATATAATAACAATGGCAACATCGCAAGAACTACTTCAACGAATAGCGGAAAACACCACCCCAGTGAAAACCAGCATGATCTCAATAACATCAACCAATCCTGAATTCAGTGTGAATTTCCCTACTGCGATTCCAGTAAAGGAAATACCACTAGCAAAATTACGAGTATACTACAGTTGGCCTAATATTAGATCAGTACCATTTGGTGGTCAACAACCGAATAATTTCCTGGTGTCTGCGAGTAAGAATAAACAAGACGGGATGGATAGAAGAACCAAGCAGTGGGTGGTTTCAACCAATTCAAAGTAAAATTAATGAACACTTTATAAAAATAAATAATGAATTTGAAAAATATAGAAATATATTGCGAGAAAAACTTTCCGAAGAATCCCCGCGAGATGAGATCATCAAATACATAGAAATATGTAATCAAATTATTGCTGACATGGAAGTATTAAATTTATGGATTATTCAAACGGTCTTAAATGCTGTTAATCCTAAATCAAGAACAGAATTTGCAAAAACATAATATACGCGTAGAGAATATTTCAGCATTTAAACTCTCCGGGTAAAATGTAGATCAATTAAAAAAAATCAAAAAACGATCTCCTCGATGAATACTTTCCACAAATACTCGCCGCATGGAAAAAAATGCCACAACAAACAACTATCCTCAAACATAATAACGAAACAGACCGGAGTGGTAGGCATATCGCTCCTCAAAACGTCAATATATCCTCAGTGATTGCAGTGAATTTAGTATGTGATGTTATCGAAGGCAGCTATCAAATAAATCTAGAACGATCAAATCAAGCCCAGCAGGGATATATTGTATATTCATTTGCACCAACAGCTCCACCCGGATTTTTAATCATTGAGGATCCAACTAATCCAGTGTATATGCGATGTCATAATGATTCATTAACGAGAATTAATTTCAAATTCACTGACCAGTCTAATAATCTAATTGATTTACGAGGTGAGATTTTACAAATTAGTCTGTTTGTAAAATCCTAAAGTATATTCATCGTAAAAACATTTACCATAACAATTTGTCTCCGCAGCGCCATCGGCGCCATGTCTGTAGCGTGCGAAACCGAAACAATTTCTCTTTTTTTCTTTTGTCTGCGAAATGGTTTCGGTTTGTCTGAAATAGTTTCGACTTGCTTGAAATAGTTTCGGTTTGTCTGAAATAGTTTCGGTCTGTCCACCCTCTTTGCTGCTAATATACCTAAGAATTCAGTTCTCCATTCTTAATTTCCTGACCTAAGTTAAAATATCATTATTGGGGATCTAAATTGATACACAGTACTGGATCAGAGGCAGATTTTATTGAATTTGATCAATCATTTACACACACACACACACACACACACACACACACACACACATCTCACCTGTCTGCGTGGGTTCTAGTCACGGGCTCGGCTAAAGTGGGTATGTGAGAAAGCTTGCCGGTAGCTTCTCGTGGGTCGGTGGTTCTTCCCGGGGTTTTCCCAGGTTCTTTCTCCACCATTAATACTGGCCGCCATGTATAGCCTATGTTGTGCTGAAAAATGGCTTCAAACCCTATAACAATAACAACATACATACAGTCTACACACTAATTTGAGTTGCCTCCCTTACATTGTCTCGTTCTTTACGTAAGGTTATGAAATCTTAGCAATAATTGACACAAGAAGTTGTTGTTGTTATAGGGTTTAACGCCATTTTTCAGCACACGATAGGCTATACATGGCGGCCAGTATTACTGGCAAGCATTCTCACATAGCTACATTGGTCGAATCATAGACTCGAACCCACGCAGACAGAGGTGAGATGGCAGTGATCCGTAACGGAGACCACTCGGCGACTCGGGGCCACCACTGACACAAGAGTTAATGGTGTTAACTCCATGGTACTGTTTTCCTCTTCAGGTGTACTTATATTAAACACCGAATATGTAGTACTAATCAGCGGATGAGATTTTACTAATTAATCAACTTACATTTTCAAGACCTTTTGTAATAACCTGTTACGCGATTCATCCCATTTTGGTAATTTTTACCTCCGTCTGAATCAAATTTCTAGCACTGTTGTACACATTTTTAACAACCAACACCCTTATCCCCATTGTGCATCCTGTGATGTGATAAAATGAAAACTGCTTTCCTCTGGTAAACAATTATTGCATTATGCTTGTAGAAATCTCTGCCCGTCTCGAAACAATTACAGTTCACATTTTTGTCAAATATGTTTATAGCTCTCTGGACTTTGAAACAGATATTCAATCTGTGTTTACGAATTACAGAACTAAAATTTCCGTACCGATTAATCTGCACTGGACAGCTTTTAACTTTAAATTAAATCTGAAAATTATTTAATGCTTAAAAAGATTAACCATTGTGCGCAATTTCAAAAATATGTGCACAGTTTGTAATCTCTTAATGATAAGGGGTATTTTGTATAATGCATCTAGTAAAAATAGCCCCTGAAATCTCGAAAGTAAAAAGTCTACACAAGAGAAAACTTATATCCAGATTCAAGGCTTGGTTAGAAATTTTCTTCGTTCGGAGAAAATGAAAATAATGAAGACATTCCACAGTGCAAATTACCTAATTAGCAAATGCCAGCAAAAAAGACCATTTCGGCGACAACATTTTGAAATATGGTCACCCCAATTTATTTAGCTATTTATTTATTTTTTATTTATTTATTTATTTATTTATTTATTTATTTATTTATTTATTTATTTATTTATTTATTTTATGGAGCAAATAAAGCGATTATATATAAGCCATTCTTTGTTTAGTTTGTTCAGTACAATACATACATACATACATACATACATACATACATACATACATACATACATACATACATACATACATACATACATACATACATACATACATACATACATACATACATACATACATACATACATACATACATACATACATACATACATCACATTAGGAAACTAATTATGAATATATATAACATTGAATTAAATTTTCATATAGTGCATTCTCAGGCCGATTTATTTAGTTATTATTGTATTTATGTCCTAATCCGTCTGTGAATCTGATTTGTCGGTATAGAATTATGTAGAGTTTATCCTTTCTTGTTAACGCTTGTTTGTTGAAAGCATTCGCAATCAAATATTTAAAAAATCCGTGACAATGTCAATTGCTTACAATCGTTCTGTTACAGTCATCCCGCGCAATTCTATTGGTAGCTGAGGTGCCTATTAATAATGTGTCTGACCATCGGGACAGACAAAGACTCTTCAACCGGTAGGAATCTAACAGAGAAAACTTCGCAAGGGCAACGTTTCATATACGTGTAACATGGAATCACATGACAGAGTCTTCAGGCAACAAGGTAAGTTCAGCGACATATTTTTTATTGTATTGCCATAAGACTGTTGATGGTAACAAATCAGCTAGTTCATTTTTTTTAAAACTCTTACAACCATGGTATGTTATTTACAATGTTCATAATGCCTTCAATTTATTTATTTACTTTTTGTATTTATTGACTTAATTAGTTACTTAGTTCTTAGTATGCTAGAAAATCTTTTATCTTTTTCTATTGTTACATATTGCGATACCCCCAAAGTCGTGACTAATAATTCGAAATAACCTTTATTTGACATCATGGAAAGACACTCCTATATTTATCTAAAAACCAGCGCCGGATTAAACTCTGTGGAAGTCGAAATATTGGTACCCCTCGCAAATTGTCTTCTTTTAATATTATTTTGTTCCGTTTTCGCAGGGGCCCTAAAAAGCATGGGGCCCATATATCGGTGCCTACTTTGCCTATTGGATAATCTTGCACCGATGAAAACTGTAGGCATTAGTTCTACCTAAAACTCTTGACAGTCGAAAACGAGCGGTTTTCACTCAATCGACTTGGTAAGAACAACATAAATAACACGATGATTTATCTCCAAGATACTTCATTTATTTTTACAACCGAATGGAGTCGATATACGAGTCCTAACAACATGGCATACAGCGTTCTCTGCAACGTTAATAACTAATTAAACAAGGTTAGCGATATGCCATCGTGCAATGATAATAACGCCTTTTGACAGTGCGCAATGCAAGCTACTGAAATAAAGCAATACTATCAGGGACATTCAGCGCCAAAAGAAAGTGAAGAAAATATAATGGAAAGTATAAAAGATATACTTTAAAATAAATCCTATAACTCATAAAGCCATCATGAAAAACATGTAATAAAGCAGAACAATATTTAATTTGAGAATACTAAAATGATATATCAGGCAGGCTTAACTACGTAGACTAAAAAAGTGGTACAAAACAGTTATAATTATAAACGATATCTAAATTTGCAAGTTTTGTTATTTCAAATATTAAAGGACTTTTTCAACTGCAGTCAAGATGAAATGAAAAACAAAAAGAAAAAGTATACATTCTATTTTTGCTTGTTTTGGTACTA
This sequence comes from Unio pictorum, assembly GCA_030141615.1. NCBI lineage: Eukaryota > Metazoa > Mollusca > Bivalvia > Unionida > Unionidae > Unio > Unio pictorum. The sequence continues at coordinate 8,417,165 of JARLTB010000101.1, read as the reverse complement.
ATTATATGTGCTCATATTATTTTTTTTAATATGAAGAAACCCACCAATTATCTAAGACAATATGTAGAGAATATCATTGAAACAATGCCGAGAACAGCTTCTAAAGTCACTCTTTAAAGTGAGTCATAGTTTATATTTATTGTTAACTTCAGTCGGCCATAGTCAAAAGGAATATTTCATGATCAACAATGTATAACAAAGTTTACTCGCAGAGAAATGTGACTTAATTAGATTATGTTGCATATACTAAATTACAGCTTGAACCAATACTTGTACTTGTGAGGAATTTCCGAATAAATAATTAAACGTTTGGGGTGGAGAGTTAGATAAATAAAGTTTTTACATGCATTTCAGATACTTGTAAATAATAAAACAAATCATGAATATTGAAAATGTTTAAAATGATATTTGAATAGGTCTAATGTATTCGATGATTAAATTGTCTAGATACAATAAACGGTAAGATAATCATTTATATAGACAATGTTTAGTAAGACTCATTCTTGGAATACCAGAATCAGCTTCAAATAATTCAGCTTTACTTTCCTGATCTTGAATTATCTCATAAGTTCGCTCTGATTAATGACAGAGTAAAGAGACTATATTTACCCAATAATCGCAGACATATTAAAAATACTAGATATACTAATTAATGACATTAATTAATAAGACTAGATTAACTAATTAATGCTACTTTTGTATCAATATGAACCAAAATATGTAAATAATATTTTCGATAGCTTAAAATGAAAATGCTTCAAGCAGGTAAACAATGTATTGCACAAGTTTTATATAAAAAAAAATATGCCGATTATGAAACAAATAATTTTCTCATTTCGCTTTAAAAAAATATTTTTTTTCCTTCAAATATGTGAGGAAAATCATTTTTAGATGAATTATAAACACTGAAATATATAATTAATTACTATACGCAAATAGTATGAACTTAATTGTAAAAAATATGAATATTTGCATTTATATGATAGAACGTCTATGAAATATGCAGAAATGCAGAACCTCACATTTCCATCGTCGACGTATGATATTGTAAAATGTACTTAGTAACGTTGTTATTCTTCAACGCTATGTCCACCTTGCTTAATTATGTAGAAATATGTAATACTTATGCGCAAAAAGAAATTGAATCCAATTTCAAATGTTATTATCATGCACATTCAAGAAATGAACTGCCATTTGACCTGCATAATTTGTTTTAAAAAATTGTCTCCACTGACTCACAAAATAATTTAATATTTTGTCGTGAATCTCGCAAAGAGACGCATATGTCCTTTCTATTTGCTTTACACACACTGCACCCGCCCCCCCCCCCCCACACACACACACACACACATACATACATACATACATACATACATACATACATACATACATACATACATACATACATACATACATACATACATACATACATACATACATACATACATACATACATACATACATACATACATACATACATACATACATACATACATAAACAATAATGGCAAGGCGATGGAGACTCCACTTTTGGCACCTATTCAATATTTTCAGTTAATTTTTCCTTTACCAGCTCCACTTTTGACAGAAATGCAATATTTCATTAAATCATTCTAATTTATTTATTAATGCGTTTTCTTTATTCCTTAATTTTATCTTTTTTTCATTTCTTCTTCTTTTCCCTCTGCTTATTATTATTATTATTATTATTATTATTATTATTATTATTATTATTATTATCATTATTATTATTATTATTATTATTATTATTATTATTATTATTATTATTATTATTATTATTACTAATGTTCTTCTTCTTATTGTTATTATTTAGGGAAATTTAATAAACAGAATATAAATGATTTACAACTAAAATGAGAAGAAAGTTGTGATTGCAGATCCAACAATGTTTTTTTTACGTATTGGTCAAGTGGTGAAAGGAGAGTAATGACAATGGTCAAGTTACTGTTGGAAATGACCCGCATTTGGAATAAAGTATTACCAGTTTTAATTCCCAAAAGACATTCCACAATGTAAGTCATCTAAAATACCAAAAGTAACTGAAACCCAGGAACTTCCTAAACTTACAAAATCGAATTTTGATTGTGACGCAAATTTAGAATATGTATATCTTGTCACGCTGTATTGAGAGTTTTTCATTACCGGGTCATGGAAAATGAATGTTTACATTTTAAATTCTTGCGACTGTTTGAATCAGAAAATAATGAGAAGAAAACAACAATATTGCAGTATTGTTTATAATTTACTTGTTAATTATGTCCTAATGAATATTAATAGTATAGTCTGCCGTTATAGTCGATTTCTTAAAAGAGATATGCTTAAAATATGCATGCTTAAATTATCACTTCAAGTTCAATGCATCAACAATTTCTTGTTTTAAATGAAAACATACGAAGTAGATGGTTTGAATGTAAATAGACGAGCTTTTTCTATATACTTGAATATATTGAATTACCTTTTGTCTGAAAAACTCCTGCAATTTGCTTGGAAGTAGAATGTCTATTAAGTCCTGGAAGATCAGGTGCCCTTACTGGAACAAAATCTATGATTCATTTGAGAAGTAGAGAAAAAAATGACTTGCCCGTGACTGCAGATACAGTCCATTCTTACGTTCCGTACAATATTGTAATTTAAATAAATCCAAACTAATCACCATATGTGCAATGTCGGCAGACCTCTGACTCAACTCCAAAGTAAATATTTAAGCCTAACCCCCGGATACGTACATCAGAAAGGTTGTACAATATCTTACCTAAAACGCCAAGTGCCTAATTCATATTTTTAAGTATACATTAAATTTTTGTTAAAAGAATGTGTAAATAAACTGTGGATATGTTATTATTACAAAAATACATAAGTGTTTTGTTCTGAGTCGGGAAAAGTACTCGTTTGATACGTAATCGTCCTGACAACCTAGACATTTCTATACCGTATTAAACTCATTCTTTCGACCTGCTCGGGAAAAAAAAAAACATGTATTTTTGTCCATGTATCATGGATCAGTGATTCTTATTTTTAAAAAAAAACTTTATTATTATTATTATTATTATTATTATTATTATTATTATTATTATTAATTAATTAATTAATAATAATAATAATAATAATAATAATAATAATAATAATAATAATAATAATAATAATAATAATAATAATATATCTTTAGTTCTTAAATTATTGTTTCCTGCTGTACAAAATGCACTGTTTACGATAATAAATTACAACACCATTTTAAAGGTCATTACAGTAGTCAAATTAAAATTTGATAAAAAGTATATTTCCAATTACTTTTATATTTATCACAGTTAAAAAAAAATGATTAATTTACTTGTCATGCGTACATTCTTAATTAAATTGGTTCTGACGAAGTCTTGTATCTCTGATGATTATACTGTATTGCTGACTCAGCGGATGCGAGAATAAATAGTACATATATTAATTTAAATAATAATAAATGAATATCTGACATGTCTAAGCTGGAAACAAACTTCAAATGATAATTTTTCTTTAATTTTGTTTAGACATTAGCAAAATGGACAACAACAGTTAAGACTAAGAACTGTTGCTTAATGTGACGAACAGACTAACCCTGCAAACACTGAACTTTACTTGTTGTTGTTATTGTTGTTGTTGTTTTTGCTGTCTTGGGCTTAACGCCTTTTCTCAAGGCACAATAGGCCTACATGGCGGCTTATAGAACCGATTGAGGAAGAACCAGGAAAAAAACCGTTAGAATCACCAACATACGGGAATCTACTGGCAAGCCTTCTTACAAATCCACGTTGAAATGTACAATTTACTTAAATGATTTCGAGAATATGACATGGCAATTTTATGATTATGAAATAAAGTATATAAATAATGAATGCTTCCTGAACGATATTTTGGAAATGTTATCATATAATAAAAACTAAACGGAGCTTTCGCTTTTTTCGCATGTATGTATGTATGTATGTATGTATGTATGTATGTATGTATGTATGTATGTATGTATGTATGTATGTATGTATGTATGTATGTATGTATGTATGTATGTATGTATGTATGTATGTATGTATGCATGCATGCATGTATATATATATATATATATATATATATATATATATATATATATATATATATATATATATATATATATATATATATATATATATATATATATATATATATATATATATGCACTATTTATTTCAATGTATGGATATTTCTAGACGGTCTTTATTGCCAACAGGAAAAAACAAATTCATATGCATGTACATGCCTTTGTTCACTAAAATAATTGATCTATATTGGCTTCATGTTACAGGGCCGGACCTGCTATAGAGGCCCAGGGGGCCCGGCCCCCCCCCCTTAAAAAAACTACTGCTTTTGATAAAAGATGCAAAGGGGGTTCCGAATTTTTTAATTTTTTTTTTAATTTATTTATTTTCTTTTAATATTTTTTTAGTGTTTTTAAAACATTGCAGATTTTAGTCACTTTTGTTAGATCCCTTTTTCAAGGTTCAGATAGTACCAAATTGCACCATTTTGCATCCTTGAAAAAAAAAATTCCCTGGGGGGGGGCATGCCCCAGGACCCCCCCCCCACTAGAAGGCCAGGCGCTTCGCGCCTTCGCTTAACCCAATAACATCTTTGCCCCCCCCCCCCCCCGAAAAACTTAGGTCCGGCCCTGTGTTATGGGCTTTACATTGCATCGTCAGGTTAACAATAACACATTTGCAGTCCAAATAAAAAATAAAATAATTGTGTACAGTTTGCTTTATCTTTTGTTACGACACAATGTTCTGTTCATTGTTTAGCATACTACATACTAGCACTGCTTCTCGTTAATTACGGGCTTTTTGCTACTGTAACTATGTTTATACTTGTTCTGTTTTGTAGTTTTATTTTTGTAACTTGTGATGGCCACCAAGTTCAAATTGTCCTAATTATCGCCTTCATCATCATCATCATCATCATCATCATCATCATCATCATCATCATCATCATCATCATCATCATCATCATATTTAGCAATAGCAACGTAAATGTCAAAACAACAACATTGGTGTTATCATTAAAACAACACCCCAATAATAGAACAACAACAGAAAAACAAACAAATAATATCACTAGTACCATCATAATGAGGAATTTAAATTAAAAATAAAAGAGCTACGTAATCAGTTTATACAGACCTTTGGAGTGAGACATATTGAACATTACTGACATTTCCTATTTCAGTTTTAGGGCACTCGGAATGCTTCTAATGTCATCGGTTTTTAGCGTGTTTATCTTGCAAATATATCGTTACTAAAGCAAAACCGAAGTCTCCGCCCCCCACTTACCACACCTTGAGATTTTAAGTTAACTAGTTAACATCATGCTTGTCAGAATGTAGTCAAGGAAGTCACAAATCCAGTAACATCCCTGTTTGATTTACACTTTGTAAGAGATAGAAAAATCATAATAAAAGCATGAAACGTGCATGTAAAATTAAAGTACGAAATTATCCAAAATCTACAACAATTTAGAATCTATTTCAAAGTGAATATTTTAGATTTTAAAAAAAAATACATTTTCAGACTTAATTTAATTCAACAGTTACTAAACTTTAAGCAATCTTTTTGTCCGTTTCGAAAGTGGCAAAGCCTTGGAGGATTCACGGTACTAACTCAGTTTCCAAAGTAAACATATGCAAACACCTTGATATTAAAACTTCATTAACTTAAAATGTTTGAGTGCTCATGATCAAATCTATATTTATCAGTATAGATGAAACCTGGATGTAAGCTTCTGTGTAGAGAAAAGGATATGAGCTACGGCATTTTCTGGACCTGCATGTGATTCAAAACATGTTTTCAATTCCACGCCGATGTATCAGGTGCTAATTTAAATAATTAGTGTTCCAAATTCATAACTGTTAAATAAATGAAATTTCGTCAAGATAAAATGTCTTTACTTTTTTCAGTTACAACTAAGTTAAGCTCTCATAAGATTCTTTTTTCATACAAACAAACTTTTGTCATCAATCAATCATGGCAGCCTAGCCCATATATATTTCATGTTCACCCATTTCCAGGATGGTTCCCATTGTTCAATATAATTATTACCATGTGTCCTGTAATCACGCTGATAATACAAACTTTGTTTCGCCTTTGATTGCAATACATTCTCAGACTGATGCAGTAATATATCATTTTAAATTTACTAGTATTGGTATTTATATCGTGGTATTTTAAATAAGGAATGGCCCTTTGAGTAGTTGCATTTAAAATAATGACAACTAATACAATATCATGATGCATGCTATCTTAGGTGGGTTGTAATATTTAAAGTTCGAAACGTTTCTTCATTAGTCCAACTTTGCATCTACCAAACAAACAATTACGAAATTAAAAACAAGCCAGTGCAATATTTATTGTTGCTTGTGAGGGTTCAACGCCATTTTCAGCACATGGCGACCAGTACAACTGGTGGATGAAGAATCCGTGAAAAACACGGGGGGAAAAAAACACCGACCCATGGAAAGCTTCAGGCACACTTTCCGATAGATACACAGGCTGAATTCGAGACTCGAACCCTGTACTATTTGTAATAGAATACATAAATAAATCAATGCTATAAAAGTTATTGTTGCCTTAAATTATTAGATATATTAGTCTTCACTTGAAGATCAACTTGACCTATGATTATAACTAAAACTACAAATATGTTTTACGAAAAATGGATCCTATCTCACTTATAAACTTTACTTCAGATTCTTTAAAACACCAGGCATGCATTATGACCCGAAATAATGTTAAAGATAAAGATGTGTCTCTTTACATATTTTATTTAACAGTTTAAAAAAAAATGTGCAGAAATATTAGAAACATTAAAAAAGTATTATTTGCTTTATTTTTTAAATTAAACATGCAGATTCTATACAAAAATCAGAAGACACATCAGGTTAGTTTTCTTCGCCTGCAGTATAACCATCAAAGTAATTAAAGTCCAAAGGACTTTATGTTAATTTTGTGAGTGATTAGGTAAAATGTACACATTGATTAATACCCAAATATGAAATCTTTATATTTCCAATTTCTTTATTTCCTCGTCAAATAAACTTAATCCGTCAAGAATACGTTCCAATTTAAGTAGCGCGTCCTTTCCTTTCATTCGCCGCTACACATCGCCCCATAATACATAACATGTACAGAATCACACGAATGGTGTCAGAAACTTCATATTTAACATATTAGGCAATGACTATCGGTTGTTTCAACACATTTAGTTGATTGACAACATTCTTGTTAAATTTATGTCAGTTACAGCTGAATTTTTCCTCTTATGTCAACATCCTCAGTCCATGACTGATTGCGCCTGATAGCTCGTGGAAACTACTGTATGTACGCGGTTATTAGTTCACAGAACCACCAAACATGCTATTTATTAAGGTGTTTATGACAATATAATGAGTGTCATTTTATAATGCATTTCAGTCTACTATAACGCTTATTACTTCATTTTTTCCCTTCAAAGCTAAGTTTGAACGTGTTAAATGGTGTTATGAATATAACCCTCCTATACTGTACCAAATATGTTTAACATCCATTGCAAGATGAATCGAAGAAAAAAAATATCCAATTGACGAATTTTTTCCCCTCATGATATGTATATTAAACAAATGGTCAAAATGTACATAAGCAGTAAATTTTGTACATATTGAAATCCAAATCACACTCCAATTAGACTCATTACACGCACGCACGCACGCACGCACGCACGCACGCACACACACACACACACACACACACACACACACACACACATACATACATACATACATACATACATACATACATACATACATATATACATACATCTATAGCTTGTCTACTACGTTCTGCAAAACGTATTCGTCACACAAACGAAGGACCCTAGCTCATTTGACAATGTGAATGTATGTTCAAGACAATATTTTGTCCAGCTTATTTACCTATCCCTCTCATGATACACTTATTAATTCTCTCTGCAATTATTAAATCATGTTTCAAGGAAATTATTTTAAATCTGAAAGAGAGGTCAACCATACAATATGGTATCGTAAGATGCAAATTACGGACGGACTAAAGAACGGAGAAGTGGAATCAATTGTTCCCTACCCAAACCGGACATTTCTTGTTTTTTTTTTTTTTTTTTTTTTTTTTTTTTTTTTTTTTTTTTTTTTTTTTTTTGTATTCTTTACTTTTTTGCTTTTTTTGCGAGGGTAAACATTTATCAAAGTAGCGACCAGAGCCAGAGTGTATGCTCCATCCATATCAGTTTCATTTGTTGCATAAGTTTCCATAAATAGAGGTCTGGCCGGAAGCTTTACTGGGTTTATCATCATTGGTAATGGATAGTTCGATATATTACTTTGAACTGGCTATTTGTATAATAGAGCTAAAGCTAGTCTCAAGGATACATACATACATACATACATACATACATACATACATACATACATACATACATACATACATACATACATACATACATACATACATACATACATACATACATACATACATACATACATACATACATACATACATACATACATACATACATACATACATACATACATACATACATACATACATACATGCGGTCATGTTGCTCAGATGCAAGATTTTATGAAGGGGGAAAAAAAGTTTCATTTATGGAACAGACAGTGAACAGAGATATTTTAGAACAAAGCTTTTAAAATTTTGGTGTTATTGATCAATAATATTGTCCACGCCTTTTTACGAATAACGGGGTAGAAGGGATTATAGTTTTCCTCTTTATACATTTTCTTTCCTGCATCTAGGATTAATAAAAGAGTAAAATTAGTATATATTTTGTCATTAATCAAACTCTATTGCTGTTTTATCTTCATAAATAATTCCAAATTTACTCTGAAAGAGAAATTTTGTCAAGTTAGCTCATGTATAAATTTAATATTTGTAGATACCTTCAGAGGTAGTACATACGAATCGTTAAGTAATAATACCCACCATGAGAACAGCCATACGTGCATAAAACGACATGAACAGTAACTGCGGTTTTAATTTATCCACTCAAAATTCTATATTTCATCACGCATGACATCATACCCCTCCAGATGATTTAAGCGGAGGGCCAAGCACCTCACATTCTATATACTGTAGTAGAAGACTTATAACTGTCGAGAAAATGAAACCTTACATTTTTTACATTTGTGGTGGTCACTATATCGCTACGAAATTATGCGTTAAAACGTCACACACTTGTATAGACTTCTGAAAACATTTCCGTTTGACTTTTATTGGAAATTTCGTCATTGCAATTAAATGCAATTTGAGTGCATTTTGCGACAATGTGCTTATATTTAGGTCTATAATTTTGAGGTGATCACTGAAACTTTAATTCACGTATTCCCATTTATAGATTGCATGGACTGGGTTTTTCGCAGTACGCATATATTTATTATACTCTCTGCCATGTATAGCCTATCTTGCGCAGAGAAATGGCGTTAAACCCTAACAAAAAAAAAGAACAATAATAATTGGGCCCAGTTTGACTTAAGTATTTTCAAAACTTTTCAGCCAAAGGTATATCTAAGATATAATTAAATATAAAAATTGCACTAAAGTGTTAGATTGACGTGTGTAATTCGGAGGACAAACACTGTTATTGTCTATGAAGATTCTTAGTTTTGTTTCTTCTTCTTGTTATCACATATGGTTTTAAAATATGTCATAAGAAAGAGCAAAGCAATATGTTCTGTATAATTGAATATATTTCCATAAGATAGAAAGTGAAAGAATTAAAACCCACTTTCAGTATTATGAATGGATTCCTAACGTCTTAAATGTTTTATCAATTTCATGTCCTGAGTAATCCAAATAAAGTCCAAAGGTATTCCGAATCATGATCAATAATGTACTGATTTGTCAACAGTACAGAAAAAATCACTATGATATAATCCCAAAAGGTCCTTCAATGAATTCACAATTAACCCAACCCAGGTATATATATATATATATATATATATATATATATATATATATATATATATATATATATATATATATATATATATATATATATATATATATATATATAGTCTTTAAATGAACGGTATAGCACTATAATTTGAACAAATGATTAAATTAAATAAATAAATTCATCTCAAAGCAAAACTCTTCCAAGACTGACAATGCTACTCAGAAAGCCGAATGTTAACAAACAATTATCTTATACAGAATGCTAACATTCACTGTATGTATAAATGAAATATGAGGCCTAGAAGGCATCATTTTGGTATTTCGAAATCAGGAAATTAGGAAAGCTCGGTCTTTTACTAGAACTAATATCCTTGACGGATCACCTACACGTTCTTATTGTTTGACTCAACCTTGGCACTTATGAATGAATCAATGTACGCATTTGATACATGACTCATCTCACAGTACAAACCCGTTCATAGAATACTACCATTTAAATGTCATTAAGTATATGACCCTTACAAAACTATTATAATTAAACGAATATACATGATATAGATATACATAACATTCTCAGTAGTAGTAGCAGCAGCTGTAATATTAGTAACTACGAAATGTATGTCATACATCTGTATTTCTAATTATTCATTTTTTTTTTTAAATAAATCTGAATGAACTTGACCTGTCAATATTTGACCTGATACCATTATGGATGAGTAAAGTTAAAATTGCAACCACTTTGTTAAGCTAGAGAATGTGTACGTGTGTGCCTGTCTGTGGATTTTCAAAAAGAAAGAAACAAAGGGGAAAATGCAATTTTAGTAGGATAAATGTTCACCCTGTATTCTCTAAGATTTGATTAGGATTTTAATTAATTTAATGAAAACTGGGTCCATGTAAGTCTAGTATTCTTGATCCGTGGTATATCAATTCTAAAGCTACCTTTCCTAAATGGTAATGTAACCATTGACTACTGAAAATTGTGTTAAATTGTAAGAAAGTGGACTCCTCATGTGGATTCCACAATACATTTTAGTTCCAGTGAATTTGACCTTTGACGTTTGTGCCTAATGCTCAGTAGGGAGATGCTTCTGCCCAAGTGTTGACTATATTAAATCTGACGAAACTTTAATAGAAGATATCTCGAGTACAAACAACACATAATGCAATGTACAGTACAATGCCACTTACCTTTCACCTCCCTTCCATTGAATCAGTAAAATCTGGCCCTGCCTAGGATTAGTCGTATTATGAAGGATGACAAAACTGGGCCAAGAAAACTTGACCTGTCTATTTAATTCTACTTTCAGACCTTGACCTTAGACCTAGAATCCATCAAATCAATGGGCTTCTGCCTCGTTCATGGGTAAAGCGAGTATAAGGTTAAAACAAAAAACAAAAACAACAAAAACACAATAATCTCAAATATTTTTGTGGATGCAAACTGTCTATGGATGGACAGAAAGACATGATAATCTATATATGCTCATCACAGTTATTTGAGAAATGGAATTTCGTCTTTCTTTTGCATCAAGTGTTTGATAGTACAGCTGGAAGCAATTTTCCCCTTGCTTAAACCTATCACTTTGTGCATTAGTTTGTCCAGCATATTGACATGATAGTAAACAAATGCTCAAATTTGGCCTAGCCATGATTTATGGTTCACGTGTTCCTATTATCTTGACTAAGTAGAATACTTCAAACTTGAAGACTTGTCAACAGTATTTAAACTTGTATAAAAATCACCATCAAAGCACTCGGTGAAAACAGAACATGTATCCAATGTATATCCATATATAAGAATTAAAACAAAATGACAGTATGGTTTAAATATCTTGTATTCCCTCATTCGTCCACTCAAAGAAATATGCTCAGTGCATTATCATTGCAACAACTATTACAACTACATGTTATTATAACTTGGAACTTTCAACAAATTTATCATGTTCTAAATCACTGACAGATTCCATGATTACTGTAGAATTATTTTCTAAGCTAGTTCTCAACAGTACATGTGTGAATAATACAAATTCACTGTCGATTAATTTCTTCATTATCTTGCACATAACTGTCATAATGCCCACAGGTTTTATGTAACCAATAAGATTGTGGAATATAAAGAACTGAGATGAAAAAAAATATAAAAAGATAAATAATTAAATCTTCCTTTAGCTTACTGTCAACTCAATACTATGTTGGCATTAGTGATTTAAAAACAGAATTAGCAACATAATTGCTTGAAGTGAACAACTGACAGTATTCAATATTAACAACTCAAAAACATAAAATCTGGCGTGATATTTCAAGCAGTAAAAACTGTAAGAGTCTTGTGCATGTGGAATGGAAATAATAATTAAAATTGATGAAATGCTGATCTGTTGATATGGTAATGAAATTGTTGTAAATATTGAACTATAGGTCAATTAATACGAATGATCGTCTCTGGAACTCAGGCAAACAACAATCATTCCAAGTGTCCCCAATTTAATCCAATATATGTTTCACATTTTGGTCAAGTATATCATTTTTCTTTCCTGACAACATCCTAAATGTGAAGATGGAATTCACTATGAATATTCACATAGAGCAATCTAAAAAAGGAGAATTTTCATGGCTGATTAACCAACAAGAAAGTTCCCAGTTTCCAACAGTACCTGTACTGATATCATTACAATATATCAACCTGAGTTCGATCATCAATTGCCTCTACCAAGTTTTAATAATCTCCACTATGAACATTAATTATCTGGTGTAAAATTAATTAGTCATGGCAATAAGATGTTGGTTACTTTTTTTTAATTGTTTTTCTGTTTAGTATTGGGCATACATAACTATTAGGCATAAAGAATACAAGACACAAAAATAAAAGAAAGAAAGATAACATAACTGTGTATATGAAAATAGAGGTGATATAATGAGTAGATAACAACCTGAGAGTAATTCAGTTATTTTTTGTTTGTTTGCCGGTGTTTTCAATTAGTGTTTAATACCACCCAAAGAATCCAGACTTTACTGATTGAAAGTCAAGGGTTCTGGGTTACTGCCAAAAGTACAAACATTATTCGTGCATCTGCAATTACCTTTAAAACCCCACTAATGTTGAGACTTTACATAGAAAGCATGATACATATATGCAGTTCGATCATCTAATTAAGCAATACACAGTGAACATGTTGGGCCTAACTCATCATAATACATGAATTTTAATCAGGCATATGGATAGTTTATCAGTGAATAAATTTATTTATCGCTAATTTCAAGTGCATGATCTTCTAGAAAGGGTCCTCGGTGCAGGCTAAGATGTACATAACATAGAATAAACCCCTTTATTCATAACCAAGATATAAATATTTAACACATCATTAAAGCATAACATGATAGTGACAGTAATCTTTGATGATAAAGGTGAACTTCTAACACAGAAGCATGCAGTTATAATGTGTCATGATCGTATCATAAACAGCTCTTAATAAATGAACTTGAAGCCAAAATTTTACAAACTGAACTAGAAACCCAAAATGAACTTGAAACACAAAATTTCAACAATCACTAAAGCAAGATATATCTGTCACAGAAGAGCATTGTTTGCAACAAGGATGTATTATTTATTTATCCAGTCAACATCTGTATTGAATTTGGAAAGAATAGTATCCATATAGCATGAAGAAGAATAAGACAAATTGATAATGAGCGTAACATAAACATTTTAATTTTAAACCAGTTAAATGCGAACATTGAACCAAAGTCTGTGAAGCGTTCAATATGGATTGCAGTGACCAACTTTATGTTATGAGGGTGTAATATTCATCAAGATGCATCATCTCACAATGTTTCATTTTTAAAGGTGTGACAGTATGAATACACAAGATAAAAAGCTATGTGGTCACGAGTTGACTTTAAATGCAAAATTGTTAATCTATTTAGTACCATGTGAAATTAAGTACACATTGGCCTTCTTTAGTAGTTTGGCTTTAATACTATCAGAAATGCATACAATCATATTGTCTCGTTATTCTAACATTAGCTGAACTTTAGAAATAAACTTCCAACAATGCATTTGACCAAAATTTGTGCAATGTTACACATGAGACACAGTGTCCTAATGTGGGTAGGTAGTGTTGTCTGTGAAATGTTACACATGAGACACAGTGTCCTAATGTGGGTGTGTAGTGTTGTCTGTGAAATGTTACACATGAGACACAGTGTTCTAATGTGGGTGTGTAGTGTTGTCTGTGAAATGTTACACATGAGACACAGTGTCCTAATGTGGGTGTGTAGTGTTGTCTGTGAAATGTTACACATGAGACACAGTGTTCTAATGTGGGTGGTTAGTGTTGTCTGTGAAATGTTACACATGAGACACAGTGTCCTAATGTGGGTGGGTAGTGTTGTGCTTGTCAAGATACATCCACTCTTACATTCTTCAAGTTACATGAATCCATATAAAATATGGAAAAATGCTGCGTTTAATGCGAAAACATTACAATGGCCATCTATTATACATGTGTGTATAGAAATTAGCTTCCATAACACCGCCTGAAACTTAAAATTTTTTCAATGATCCAGATTTTGCTTCTAGTATACTATCAAATTCAGATCTAAATTCAATAAAAGTATCACAATAATCACCTATTCGAAGGATACAACTGCAAGTATGTTCTATTGGCCTTCTTGATAAGCCAGTCATATCTACAAATTCTACGGCTATTCTGGGAGCTTTTATGAGGTCAAACCCTGTGCAAAAGCGAAGGAAAGACAAAGTCTTCAAATCAAATTCTCTGAAGAATCTCTTCAGATATTTTGAAACTTCATTAGTTTGTGCATTCAGACACTCTGGAATCTGAAGCATCTGTTCAACTTTTCTATTACTCGTAATCAGGGTCGAGTAAACATCATTGAGATTTTCAGAGCTGATGCCAGGTCCCTTCAGGATATCTCGCCAGAAGTCACATTCATGCATAGGCATTTTAATACTCCCCTTTTGCGCTTATTTCCAAAATCTCAACTTTAAAATTTGCCCCACTGACCTAAGTCTGGCATTCATGGACATACAAAGCATCCAACAAGTCTTCGAGACCAAATGACAAAACTTCCGTGAATCCCTTCTCGAAAACATTTATAATCTGGCAGTTAGATAAACCGATAAAACAAATCAACTAACAGCTAATTATCTGTAATATCAGTTTCCGGAAAGAGGCGGTGCTTCATGAATGTATTTGCAAGTTTTATAGGAAAGTATTAATCATTTTGCAATCTATACACAAGAAATCGCGCAATTGCGTTCCATTCATCCATTCCGAAATCATGCCGCATACATGAAATCTTCACATCTCTGCCAACGGTGCACTTACAATAAAACTCAGTCCAAAAATTCAGTAAACAAATCCTTCAAAACACCCCCTATATATTCTGCTCTTTCTTTCTCTCCATTTGCCAAAATGCGAGTGATGCTAAGATGTCTATTTAAAATACTTGGATCTTTAAAGTAATTACAGTATTCTTGAAATGAAAGGCACCTCTGTGAATGTCTTTTGGTAAGGGTTTAGCAAGAATGAGTGGAGAATATATGGCAGAGTATCATTAGTGTCATGAACAATATTTGGTGAACTGGTATTTTTTTAATGAAATTCTCAGTTGCTGAATCATCTAGAAAGGAAGATATAGACTGACCAAAATAATCGTCAAGGGTTAAGTCTTATTCTTTTCTAACATTTTAAGTCAACGTCTGTGTTTTTTTTCTCACCCAAGCGACAGAGAAATCTAGCTGTTTTGCTAACCTTACTTTTCTTATCTCAGTCTAGTCATCTCAGACCAGTCGTCTCAGTCATGGTGTCCACGCGCTGAGAACTACTTTTAACCAACAAAAAAAAAACCTTCTTGTCTTCTGCTGTGCCATAGTTGCTCTCAAATAAAACAACAACAACAACAACAACAACAACAACAGCAAATAATATATGACCAAAACATAGTTACTTAAGGTCAATCTGTCTTAAAAACACACCAAAACAAAAACATTTTGATAGAGACAAATACACACACGCAATCTATTTCGAGGTTTTAATATTATGTTAGTTCGTTCAAATTAGCATGGTCAAGTTCATCCTATATGCAGGACTAGCTCAGTACATTTTCAGATCATTAAATGTAGCTAAAGCAACCGAATTAGTTGTCAACACATCGCGTGAAACATTGTATATACTGTTAGCTACATTTAATGAAGCTGACCTGAAAATTTACTGTGCTACAGATAGGATAAAATTATCAATGGTGTTTGAAATGAACTATGTCAGAAAACACTGATCCATGCACATAAGACTATATACCTATACACTTCATAGCATCCCAACTCTCTAAACAACAACGGAAAACTTAGCAACAGTTAGAAATGTGTTATGTCAAACATGCTCTATTATAATTTTGTTAAGCATCTCCGTTGTACAACAGCTGAATATACCTGCAATATTTATTGACAAATAATACGTTTACCAGCCTTTGGAATCATTTATCCCTCAACACACTAATCCATAAGCAAATTTCACTACATCACTTGCCATATTTCCAAGACAGAAATATAAATTTTCAAAGAACCAAAGTTTAGCACATTGTTATTCTCTGGGGTCTGCATATTTGGAGGGTGATGAGGGGATTTTAAACGGGAGTGTGGGGTACTCAAAATTGGAAATGATGAAAGGAAACAGTTTCTTTCTAATAAATTTTAACTATTTATTGTTAATTTCATATAACATCCATATATTAAATGTGATAATACCTCATTACTATGCGGCGTTTTATGTTGTTATTTTTCTTTGCTCAGGCGTATGAACAATGTACTTCGGACGCAACGGTCACACCACAGCCCTCATTAACTTATTTGTATTCATGCGCCACATGTAAACATTGCGAGTTGCACACTTTTAAAGAGTTTTTTTTTACTTTAAAGGATAATATTGGGTGAGAAAAATAATCTACGTTGGGGTTTGGACCGAGACAATGAAATCCCAGCCGCGGGGATATATTATATGTCTCCCCACTCGGACAAGCCTCGTGGGGAGACAAATAATATAACCCCTAGGCTGGGATTTCATTGTCTCGGTCCAAACCCCAACATAGATTCTATATATCTACAGGTTCATCCAAAGCAGGCATTTGCCTCATATCTTTGATGCTTTCATATTGTGTTAAGGGATTGTTTTGCTTTGATGCAAGATAAAGCCTAAGAATATTCATCCCTGTCCTTTCATACATCTCGCCGACAGTTTCTTTGCGATCAGTCTTTTACTCAGAAAAAATATCTTTTTTAAAATCAAAGTCCTCTATCGATCCATTTGGGGAAGTTCCAATAGAGAAAATAAGGTTTTTGCCACCTCGTCAACTTCTTTAATAGTGGTCGCTTTACATGTGTGTACTCTACGAGTGCTTCACACACGTTTCTTTGGTACATGTTGGTACAAATGCAACTATCCCATTTCTATCTTCCAGCTTCCTTTTCGTGCCTTTTTATTGACATCTAAAATACCTCTCCTGACTTTAGTGAATAATGAACTTTCCCTATCTGAATCTGACTCTTCTGGTTTATACGTTGCTCTCCTAAACAGTAGTTTTTGTTTCCTCAAGGAGTTGAGTATTGGTTTCTTCTTCTTTCTTTTAGCAGACTAGTCTCCTTTTGATGTTGTCATAAATTTGCAAAATTCTTTAACATCAACCATGTCGCCTATATGGGGCAGCTATTTAATCAGTGTCTGGCATTTGCAACCTCATTAACGTACCCGTTATGCTGAAAGATAAAAGATCGGCAAGTGAAGTTACAACTCTATAGTTTGAAACTTACCTAAAGATGTAACTAATAAAAACCAAAAAATCCATTTATTTGTTACAAAGTGTAAAATTAAGAGGAACTTCAGTTATGTGAATTAAATCCCAACTAATTCTAAAAGTTCAAACACTAGTTCCAAATTATAAAGTGTTCCAAATTAAATCAAATACGGAATATGCTGATGTACCAGAAGTCCCGAATAGGTTGATGAACTACCAGTCTTAATGATATAATTCAGAATGTCTTTGAATGCATTGTTATGTATATTTAATTTGTATTGTGTGCTATTATTTCTCCATGATTACATGCTGGTTAATAAATTAATCTGGTTAGAACCTATTACATAGCTAACATTTATCTGTGATTTTTGAGTATACATTAGGATCATTAATAACTGGAGGTAAACATTTTTACATATATTGAGTTCAGTGTCTGTTTTTAAGAATGTTCTAGAAGCAAGTCATTTATGAATTTGTTGCGAAGTTTATCGTGTGATAATTTTGCTAATAATGTTTTTCTTCAAAATTACATATTCATACCGTAACATCCAAAGTGGAATCAGTCTTTGTATTGTGCTCAGTTATTAATGTGTGAGGATTTATTCATTTAAATAATTCACTGAAATTACAATGTGCTATTTAATGTTTGGACAAAATCGCTGTTTTGGAATTATTGCAAATTCATTCAAGGACAATTTGGGTTATATCGTTATGATACATCAGGACTGTCGGTACATTAGCACATTCGATACTGGTATATCAGCACATTACAAAATGGAATTCATATTCAGAACACCACTGGAACTCAAGTTTTCATCTTATTCATAAAAGAACCGCACCAGTAAATGGAAGATTTACACACAGGCTGTTTTAACAATAACCAGACATCAATAACTACACATGCACTAACGCACGAACGTTTATTACCTAATACTAACACTTTTTACGGCATTCAATTCGAGATAACAATGCCATTCTCATCACGGTGTATTGAACTCGACAGGTCGTAGGAACATAGGTACAGAAATAAGTAGGTTGTCTGGATAAAAGTCAAAAAGGTATGTTGATACAATTCCTTGACAAGAGGAAGAGTGTCCAAAAGATAGCTGTGCAACAAAGCAGTATACATACACTAAGAATAAAAATTACACAAGATATATTCATAGCGCAGTATAATATGTTTACACTATCACATTCGTATCCTATTGGGTGAAAATGACATGACAATACTAAACCTTAAATTAACAAAATCAATAGCACATTATAATTGTGTTTATAATAATTGCATTATATTACCTGACAACACCAGGATAAGAAAAATGTCACTATAGTTCTACTCTTTCGTTAATATAAACAGATTCATATGACCGGTTAACACAACAACAAAAATGACGTATCACTACGTAGACCATGTGTAATGCCCAAGACATCCCCCAAGCTTAGTTACAAAATATCGTCCGCTAATCGTATGATACAGACACTTTGCATAGTCGTATGCGACAGTCATTTTGCATAGGCATATGCGTCAGTCACTTTGCATATGCATACCACATCTTCCTTTACATCATCATATTGCATAATGTACATCTATAGCTTGTCTACTACGTTCTGCAAAACGTGTTCGTCACACAAACGAAGGACCCTAGCTCAATGTGAATGTATGTTCAAGACAATATTTTGTCCAGCTTATTTACCTATCCCTCTCATGATACACCTATTAATTCTCTCTGCAATTATTAAATCATGTTTCAAGGAAATTATTTTAAATCTGAAAGAGAGGTCAACCATACAATAAGGTATCGTAAGATGAATATTACGGACAGACTAAAGAACGGACAAGTGGAATCAATTGTTCCCT
>JARLTB010000101.1:8390000-8392500 GCA_030141615.1 Unio pictorum | reverse complement strand
TTAAGCCTACTTTTTTTTTACAAATTCAAGTTCGTAATAGCCAATAAAATTTGTTAGGAGATTGTATAACTTTGTAAAGACATGTTTGTTCCACTTCAAGAAGAATCCGGTAATGCTTTAACTTTTATTCTGGAATAAAGGTATGGTCTTATTTGGACAAAAATTAGAGATGGAATATTTTTTAGGTTATGTGTGTTATTTTTAACATCTCATTATTAAAAAATTATGCCCATTTTATACTACTACTACTACTACTACTACTACTACTACTACTACTACTACTAATAATAATAATAATAATAATAATAATAATAATAATAATAATAATGATTTCTGAGAAATCCAATTTCAAATGACTCAATTTTCAGTTTTCAACTCTTGAATTCTCTCGTAAACTCGCTCTGATTCAACCCGGCAACTAATTAATGACAGGCAGATTAATAAGACTAGTCTTAACTAAGTGCTTGTTAAAATTATTACATGCTAGTATCCTATCAATATAAGACAAAAGATGTCAATAATATGATCGATAGGTTAAAATGAAACTGCTTCTCTCAAGATAAATATATAGTGCACAAGACTTGCACAAATGTTTGACGATCAGGAAACAATTATAATTTTTGAATAACGCTAAAAACGATTTTTTCGTCAAATATTTGTACATTGCATTTGCTATGCTTTATCAGTTGATGAATTATAAATATTGAAATACAAAGTAAATTACTATACGTATTTAGTCTGAGTAAAATTTTAATAAATATGAATATTTGCATTTAAATTATCAAAATGTTTAACTGTCCATGAAATAAGCGTGATCGCAGAATTCAACATTTCCATCTTGGGTGTGTGATGTTGAAAGATGTACTTCGTTTTTTTTTAGTATTTTGAATTAGTATGTCCGCATCCACAAACGATTACTTAATTATAAAGGGCAAGTCAATTCTTAAGTGCAAAGAGGAATCTGAACCCAATTCCAAACGTTAATATAATTCACAATCATGAAATATATCCAAACTTGCACAATTGAATTCGACGAGTGTTCCAACTGACCTACGCAACCTGATTCGAAAAGTTATTATTTGTATTTATGTCCTCGTCCGGTTCTAATTTGGATTTGCGTGTATGATTTTTATCTGCTGCTAATCTTTGTTAACATTGTTATAGGTTACCGTTATTCAATAAACATCCGTGACAATGTCCAGGGCCGTATTATCCATAAGGCTGACTAGGCTGAAGCCTATGGACCCGCCAAGAGCAGGGGCCCATGCAAACTTGAGCCATGCCAGGGCAATGCTGCGTAATCGAAAATTCCACATTAAAAAAATTCCTACTCCATGCCACAACAATCAGATTGCTGCTAAATTCCACCTTTTAAAACCAATTTTGGTACGTTTGTATTAATTAAAAGAGTGCGAAATTCGCGGGTGGATGTCGAGGGGCCCAAAAAAGCTCGAAGCCTAGGGACCCTACCATTCGCGGGTGGATGTCGAGGGACCCAAAGAAGCTCAAAGCCTAGGGGCCCTGCCATGGGTTAATACGGCACTGACAATGTCACCCGCTTACAATCATTCTGCTGCATTTAACCACGCAATTCTATTGGAGGCTGTAGTGCCTGAATTCCCTACATTAATGCATCTAAGCATCGGGACTCCTCCAATCGAGAAACTTTCACGAGGGCAACATTGTTTTATATACGTGTAACATGGAATCACATGCTAAAGTCTTTCGGCAACAAGGTATGTCCATTTTATTTCCTTGGGAATGTAGATGATCACCTAGTTCAAATAACTTTTTTTTTGTGTGCAAATGTTATAGAACATCATTCACGGTATGTTACCAAACATGAAATTTACTTTAGCTCATAATGCCTTCAAATTTATTTATTTATTTATTTATTTATTTATTTATTTATTTATTTATTTGGCTATTGTTACACATCACGATTCTACAAAATCCTGATCAATAGTTTTGTTTAGCTTCAGGGAAAGACACTCCCATATTAGGAGGAAATGCAAGACGATTTAAAACCGCAAACAGTGTGAACAGAAATGCAAGTATTCGTTTTAGCTCAAGCGAAATGATACCAAGGAACTAAATGACACCATAATTTATTTCCCAGATATTATATTTATTTATATAAACAAATTGGGTAGATCTACGAGTTCTAACAACATGACAGACGCCGTTCTTTACGAATTTAATGTATTAAATATGGTAGGTGAGATGTCATCGTGTAATAATGCCTTTGAAGGTATAAAATACACGATATCGAAATAAAACAATACTATCAAAGACGGTCTGAACAAAAACGAAATGAAGAAAATATAAAAAAAATATATACTGCACAATAAATTGCAGACTTCATAGAGCAATAGTCTAAACACGTGTACTTAATGAGAGCAATACTTCATTTACGAATATTAAAAAATAAACAGGCAAACACAACTACATGCACGCAAAGAGTTGTAGAGAACAGTCGGGATTATTAATGATGCCAAAA
>JARLTB010000101.1:8375000-8382500 GCA_030141615.1 Unio pictorum | reverse complement strand
AATTAAAAGAGTGCGAAATTCGCGGGTGGATGTCGAGGGGCCCAAAGAAGCTCGAAGCCTAGGGAGCCTGCCATTCGCGGGTGGATGTCGAGGGGCCCAAAGAAGCTCAAAGCCTAGGGGCCCTGCCATGGGTTAATACGGCACTGACAATGTCACCCGCTTACAATCATTCTGCTGCATTTAACCACGCAATTCTATTGGAGGCTGTAGTGCCTGAATTCCCTACATTAATGCATCTAAGCATCGGGACTCCTCCAATCGAGAAACTTTCACGAGGGCAACATTGTTTTATATACGTGTAACATGGAATCACACGCTAAAGTCTTTCGGCAACAAGGTATGTCCATTTTATTTCCTTGGGAAAGTAGATGATCACCTAGTTCAAATAACATTTTTTTTGTGTGCAAATGTTATAGAACATCATTCACGGTATGTTACCAAACATGAAATTTACTTTAGCTCATAATGCCTTCAAATTTATTTTCCTTTTTATTTATTTTCCTTTTTATTTATTTATTTATTTATTTATTTATTTATTTATTTATTTATTTATTTATTTATTTATTTATTTGGCTATTGTTACACATCACGATTCCACAAAATCATTATCAATAGTCTTGTTTAACTTCAGGGAAAGACACTCCCATATTAGGAGGAAATGCAAGACGATTTAAAACCGCAAACAGTAAACATAAATGCAAGTATTTGTTTTCGCTCAAGCGAGATGATAACAAGAAAATAAATGACACCATAATTTATTTCCCAAATATTATATTTATTTATATAAACAAATTGGGTAGATATGCGATTTCTAACAACATGACAGACGCCGTTCTTTACGAATTGAATGTATTAATGTATTAAATATAGTAGGTGAGATGTCATCGTGTAATAATGCCTTTGAAGGTATAAAATACACGATATCGAAATAAAACAATACTATCAATGACGGTCTGAACAAAAACGAAATGAAGAAAATATAAAAAAATATATACAGCACAATAAATTGCAGACTTCATAGAGCAATAGTCTAAACACATGTACTAAATGAGAGCAATACTTCATTAACGAATATTAAAAAATAAACAGGCAAACACAACTACATGCACGCAAAGAGTTGTAGAGAACAGTCGGGATTGTTAATGATGCCAAAATGTGAAAGTTTGATACTTTAGACATAAAACTAACTCTTTTAGCTACGGACAATAGTAATATAAACAGAAAGAAATAGAACAGATTCTCTTTTTGGTTGGAAGTGTTTGGTAGTATATTTAGGTTTTCATTAAACTTTTTGAATCATGAAGAGACGAAGTTAATCAAAGAACATTTTTATATAATATTGTCGAATCTATGCTAATAACATTTTATAATATCGCTCTTTTACGAGCTTCATAGTTGATATTTTTTTTTCAATTTTAGTAAACCATCAGTCAAAATTAAGTTTGAAAAAAAAATTAATTGCAGAGTATATAAATTACAATTATCATGGTGCATATACTAAATTACAGTTAGAACAAAAACTTTGAATCTGTTAGGAATTTCGGAAGAAATCTGTATAATTTGATTTTTTTTTAAAGTTTGAATCAATAACAATCTTCCTTTACCTCTTTCTTCACTTAATTTTTGATAATGATTTTGGTGAATCTCTTAGTTCTTTGAAAAAAGAAATAAAGTTAGAAATTCAATTCTGATTTATGTTGCAAAAGCTAAAAATATTTTGTGGCTGCATTTAAAGCATACTAATAGATCTCAAGGTTTTAAGAAACACAATTTAGTAACTACTGGGATGAATTATTTTTGACATTTACATGGAAGTCAAAAAGTAAATAGAATTAAAAGAGAAATTATTTTTCGTAAAGTTAGGAATGATAGATATCTAAACATTAGTATCAGCTTTAAGAAATATTTGTTTCGTAAACATCTAACAAATAAAAAGAAATTTGTTAACTTGTTTGAATATGAAATATTAGAGATCGAAAACATTGCCATATTAGGAGATAATTATACATGTAAATTATCGAATTTGATGACAAATATGTTTTGGCATTGTGATTTATTGGCATGGAAATTTTTAATACAACGAAATATACTTCAAACACGAGAGCATTTTATGAAAACGAACGTGTATATGCAAACTAATAAGAGTAAACAGAGCACCCATCATGTATAAAAAATGGATAGAACATAATATTATTTACCAAGGAAGTTTTCTTGAGTTTATAAGACAAGCGCAACATTAATGAAAATTATCTTGCCTCCCCGGTGTCACGCAAACTATAACGTCATCATGTAGAAAATGCAATCTAAAACTAAATACAGTAACGAAGAGCAGACATTGTATCCCTTACAAATTAAAGCTTATTCTTCATATTGATCAAAGTTGTAAAGATTTTTATACCAATTACTATTGAACTCGAATGTTTCGTCATCTTATGAATAAATTCCACAACAAACTGTTAGCTTCGTTAGGAATTTTTGACCAAATAAGTACATGTATTTGAAAGCATTCAAAGTAACACAACACCCTCCAAATTACAACGGATTCCACATCGTGTTATGAGTAGAATTCTACCGATAAATACATTTGTTTAAAAAAACATGCTAATGATGCTGATAAATTTACGGCTCTTGATGGCATGTCAGAGACAAAGGTGATTTTGTTTTGGGAATATGTGATTAATATATTAGGGAGTGATGTTTGTTAGCGGATTCCAGATTTACTAAATAAATACTGCTCACTCCAAGCGTCAAAATGGTTTAATTCCAAGAAATGGATGTAGAGCAATTTGAATGCAACACCTTTTTTTATTCTTCTTCTTACCAAATCGTACATATACATACACAACATGAAAACAGACAAAATACTAACATCGAATGGCCTTGAAAACTTCCTTAAACAATGCTGCTTATTAGTAAAATGCATTGCAGTCAAAGCGGCCGGAAAAGAACGTTTCATGAAAATTTGGGAACGGGGTAACAATTATTTCTTTTTAAGCACCGATAACTCTTGCATTCTACTTTATATATACAATTTTACAGATCAGATAAAATTGCAACACGATCATTGACTTCATTAACACACACACACACACACACACACACACACACACACACACACACACACACACACACACACACACACATCATCATCATCATCATCATTCTTTTTCCCCGCACCATTCAAGTAAACGTAATATGTATAATATATATATATATATATATATATATATATATATATATATATATATATATATATATATATATATATATATATATATATATATATATATATGAAATAATGGCAAGGGTAAACACTTTAATGTTGTGATAGCATATTGTTGTCTCGTTCCATTACAAATATGGGCAGGACATAATGAAAGCATATTGGGAAAAATTAAAGTAGAATAATTTTAGTGGCTTTTTTATTATTGCAAAATGAATAAGTAATGAAATGATGTTTTCAGATATATTTTTTAATTTTACAACAAGCTCTTTTATATCACTGACCATTACATTCACCTCTTTTAATATCAGCGTTATACGTTGAACTGTGGTGATTTTAACCCAGAACAATAATAATATTGTACTAAATCCGATCCATATCTAATTACGCATAATCAATCAGTGAACCGTTTAACCTACAGCATATTGATAGTAGCCATTTTATTTATCTAAACTTGATTCACATCAAAGTAACTGTATCCATTACTATCTCACTGAAGCGAGATTCAATCAGTTATGAAATCAATCCTACAAAAACTTATAATGTAAAGAAACCAAGTGGAACTGGTCATTGTCTACTGGGTAGTTAACTGTTTGAATAAGAAAAATGGTTTTCAGAAATCTGTATATATTTTCTAACGCCTTTGTTAAGCAATAACGGAGAAAATCATCGCACGTATTAATTCAAAATGTCCGTTATACGTAACGTTATTGATCAAAAAATAACATTCCCTGCTTCCAAGTTAAAAAGAAGTATGCAATGCAATAGCCATTTCTAAGAAGATTTTCATCTGGGATTAATAAAATATGAGCAGTTGCCTGTTATTTGGAGAAGTCTGCTTAGGCAGGTGTGTGTGTGTGTGTGTGTGTGTGTGTGTGTGTGTGTGAGAGAGAGAGAGAGAGAGAGAGAGAGAGAGAGAGAGAGAGAGAGAGAGAGAGAGAGAGAGAGAGAGAAATATACATAGCATAATGCAAATCGATGCATTTAACATTTGATCCCAAACAATATAATATAAATAATGTAATATAAATAATATACGTTACGCTCATAGCATGCCATCAATTTGTGTTCATGTTTAAACACTGAAGACAATGGCATAAAACATGACCGATTCGATTAGGAAGTGGACTTTTTATTGTCAAAAAATCACTGCGACACTGATTGACAGCGGAGATAAAATAGTATCACAAACGTTTATTATAATTGAGATGTTCTATGATATTCAACTGTTACGTTTGTTACACGATTTGAAGATAATTGGTAACAGTTTCAATGTGACCCAAAACTACACGTTCTATTTTTTTTTTAAAAAAAGGTGAGAAAAAGACATTGCTGTTGTAGAATTGCAAAAGAAAGTCAACACCTACGTAAACAGCTTAAATGTGATAAATACACAAACGGTAAAATACAACTTGCACGCGAAGTGTGCCGCATTTGTTTGTGGGGACAATATCAGCAGTTGCGACGACATTAAGCTAATTTTGACCGTTAGTGGAAATTAAACGGTCTAATGTAATATTAAGCCAAACAAGTAGGGAATGCAAGATATATAAAGATGTTTATGCAGAAAGACCTTAACTTTCATGCCAAGACGACAATGCACAAAGCACCCATTGCCATTGAATGCAAGAAAAGCATATGCCAGTGATACAGCATTCTTCTTAGAGTTTGGACTCTTCGTTGGAGATATTAAAGTTAATCTAACCAGGAGAGAACGGAAAACTGCTCTCAGCTTGGAAGTACAGTTTATCAGCGTCTTCGTTCTACTCCGTAAACCTACTCGAAAAAAAAAAAAAACGTGTCGAGGTTAAGTGAGAGTACTAAATGGATTAGTGTAATCTATTTTCAGCAGATGCGTCATGTTTGTTTATAACACGGATCATTTATGAATAGTTTTACAACGTAACTTGTACTTGTCATAACATACTTTCATTTCATCGTCACATTTTGCCAGCCATAACTGTGGGAATTTGGGTTTTATTCCGAATTTTCTAAATTCGTGACTTTTGTCAATAGATTAGACTCTTTTCTTTGTGACAGTTTATAACACACACATTTATTGTTGACATTCATGGCCTATGACCTGCAGTCGTCGGTCTTGGAGAAACTGAGAAGACACTACATCCTGTTTGCAACGATGTTTGGGAGTGGTGACAGGAAATGATTACTAAATGGAGAAACGCAACAGTCAGCATTTTATGCGCATCGTCGGAAGATTTTAAGACAAGGATAAAATATATGCAGACTAATAACAGTGAGCTGGATAGCATCTGATATAACATAGTGTCTATTCAATGCAATGCATTTTATTACAGGTTTCCTTTAGGATTTCGATGTATTCCATCTCAATGATTACCAATATGACGTAAGCCTTTGAATGACAACGATAATGTCTTGTGTAAGACTCCAATATACAACCGCTTGCTACTACTGTGATTTCATATGGGTGCTTGGTCCCTTGCTTTTTATCCCTTTTTGAGTTGCAAAATCAAATGATCGTTCCTTAAACGTTCGAGCATTTAGTTATTGAAGAAACATTACTAACTGTAGCAATAAAATTAAAAGCTCTTATTGATTTACGTTAATTACGTAAGCAAATAAGGTCAGAAATACAGGAAAATAGATGCTTAATGTTGGAGTAATAAAGAATGCGAAATAGGTAAATAATGTCAATCTCTAAAGATGAGGATGACGCATTCGCTAGTAATTTTGAAATTTGACCTACGTGGGCCAGGACGGAATGTATTTTGATCTTTGGTTTCCGAGGCCGTGCGTAGGCCAGACGAATTAGGGAGAATACATACACGCATTGCATGAATACTGTGTGTGCAATCTAAATTATAATGGCACCAGTGCCGGTGCAAGGCATTTTGGTACCTTAGGCGAGATCATATATCTGGCGCCCCACTTCCCACTCACGCCCTTCACCACCCGCCCATCATGATTTGCCCCTTAGCCCAGCGCCCTAGGTGATTGCCTAGTTCGCCTAGCGGAAGCGCCGGCCCTGAATGGCACTACGTAGGTTTTCCACACAAAAAATACCTTTTGTATCTTAAATAGTATGAACATATGCTCATCCATTTGTTACTTTGTTAACAGTCGATAACGTTAACGCTTCAAACGAGATAAATAATATGAAAAGCTTACAATGCAGCAAATTACGAATAACATAAAGAACATCCATGGTTTCGCCTTAATGCGGACATTATGCTGCGAATGAAGTAACTGCGTATCCTTCTTAAATCTTTCATGCTTAAATATATATTTTTAAAACCTATACGAAGCATGCGAAAGGTTGTCCATGATGGTGCGTATTGTACGGTGAGGTGTTAACGAAACGTATTTTACTGAAAAATTAATATGGAACACGGCCGAGACTTAACAACATATGGTACACACCATGACGATGGCATCAATAATAGTTGCCATTTTGCTAACGCTGAAAATGTAAATATAGATTATTCTCGTAATAATGTAAATAATGCCAAGGGGGGGGGGGGATATATTTGGATTAAAATTAGAGATTAGTAAAGATGATGACTGTATTGGTTTCATATGTACAGTAATACATTTGGAGTATGCGCATTTGATAGCGCCCCGTTTTAAGCAATTCTTCGATTTGTGTGATTATTGGGATTCGGCGCCATGAAAATATTCTTAGCCCGAAATAATTAGCAAATTACTAGGAGCAAACGTCACGGAGTCGAGTGTTAGTGAGTTTGAATGATGTCATGGTTCGATAGTAGTGAATTCAGGTCCAAACCGAAGGATTGTTCCTGAGTAAGATAGTCCATATTAAAATCTGGTAGTGTACAATAGTAGTGTGGCTGATGTGGCAGTATTTACGGTATGAAACAGGTAACTTACACAATGGAATCAATAAGTAGGGACTTAGTAGATACCGTTTATGTGTCCATAGTGGAAAATGGGTGCAGTTATATTGGCGTAATGTGCCTGTAAAAAAGTACATTGACTGGCATAAAGTGGCGGAGTTAAAATAGTTCCCAGTGAAAACGGGGATATTAGTGTATTTTCTATGGCGTAACCGGCTAGCGGAACGGAAATCTGATGATGATGAAGACAAACCATGCAAATGTGCGGGTGATGGACTTTTGGCAAGTTGTTTTATCTGTGGTCTTGTATTTATTAGAGTAAAATTTAGTATATAAGAACAGACACATCTGGCTTTCTAATTTATAACTCAAATTGTTTGGAAGTCTTTGGAAATTTGGGGAAACATATGACTACCAGCGGGATTCGCGCTAGGGTTTGAAAAC
>JARLTB010000101.1:8365000-8370000 GCA_030141615.1 Unio pictorum | reverse complement strand
ATCAATTTTGCATCCATATTGACATCTCGCTTTACATGACACTTCAGATTTTACCAAATATTAGGATTGAAATACCAACCCTATTCCACGAGGGTGATAATGTGACGATATTTCGTCCAATATTGTTAATTCGAACTGCATCATGTAATTTGTTAAAAGATTCCATTTGCAATCAATTCATTGATACTTTTAACATCAGAATTGAATTAAGGCGACAAATGACAACTTTTTTTTGAAAAATAATATCAAATGCTATCGCTTTTATGAAGTTAGACGGAAGTGGCATGGAGTGGCGTTTTCTGGGTACCCAATGTTGTTGTCTGGTTGAACCGTATTCCACGAGGGGGTGAACATGGCGATATTTGGTCCAATATTGAATATTCCAACTGCATCATGTTAGAAGATTGCAATCAATCCCTTGATACTTTTCACTTCAGAATTGACGTAAGGTGACAGATGACAGCCTTCATTTGCAGAAGATATAAGACCAAAATAACATCTCTTATATGTCAAAGAGGAGTGGGGTGACTATATTTTATGAAATAAGTGTTTCTTATATTACATCATCTGAACGTTAGAGCTGTAGTTGATTTTCTTGATCAAGTGTACATTGACACTGATATATCGTTCATGACAATCCAGATTATGTCAACATTTAACACAATACTAACCATCGTCATACCAAATTCTTTTAAAATTGGTACTAACAGCTGTCTCGCTAGGCACTCAGCATTAAGAGGTTAGTGTTAGGACTGGTCATCCTGGTGTCAGGATAATGTGACTGGGTGAGACATCATGCTCCATGTCTGCGGCTAGATACCCCAATGCTAGACATCACTATAAACTGCCAAACTGCAGACATCATAGCAATATGACTGAAAAATTGTTAGAGCTACGTTAGAAATCCAAATCACACGCACATACACCCCAACCATCTTCTAAGAGGGGTTGAGGCTGACAATTTGTACAATATTTCTGACTGTCACCTAAAAAATTTCGTAAGCAATTTATTTCTTCATTCCTTCAACATTGTGGCATAGCAGC
The DNA here is from genome assembly GCA_030141615.1 of Unio pictorum. NCBI lineage: Eukaryota > Metazoa > Mollusca > Bivalvia > Unionida > Unionidae > Unio > Unio pictorum. The sequence continues at coordinate 8,368,956 of JARLTB010000101.1, read as the reverse complement.
CACCCATGCAACTCTCAAAACTGTCAGTTGGAGCTAAACTTAGATCAAACAGCCTTTTTTTTGGGGTGGGGGGTGGGGAGAGGGGCGAGGGCTCCCTAGACTAAAGTTTGGGTGGAGTAATGTTAGAAGTTCTTGCTATGCCACTACTTAAACAATTTTACATTGATACTAATATATTATTTTATATAAACTATATTTTTGTGTATCATTAGGAAAGACACGTAACTTGCCTCAACATGATACAAATTGCATTGTGCTGCTGTTTTTAATTCATTCCAAATTAATTTAATTACATTAAATAATTAAACATACAATAAAATAAAATTTCTCATTTATACAAGTGAATATTTAATTTGTTTAACTTAACACCATGAAGATTTGATTTCAAATTTTGGCATTCACGTGTTGTTTTATTTAATCATTATTGTTTTGCCGAGACAACCCACTGCAGGTCTCTTCCCCCGAACCACTGGCTTTGATAGAAGAGAAAGTATTTTGACCTCAGTCTTTGGCAAGCGAAAGCTGCCATCTGTCGCCTTAAATCAGTTTTAATGCAAAGATAACAATGGATTGATTGCAAATGGAAACTTACAAAACAAATTACGTGATGAAGTTGGAATGTACACGATATGACCAGATAGCGTCACATTCAGCCCTAAGAGGAATAGGGTTGCTATTTCGATCCTAATATGGGAATCGGTACCATCACCCCCTCGTGAAAGAGGGTTGATATTTTTGTATTAATCTTTGGCTATATTTAGGCTGTCCTACATCACCTCATATAAATTTCGAAGTACAATATATCAAGAAATCGATTTTAAAAGGAATCTCTGAGATGACGCTGTGTAAAATGCGTAATATTATCAAAATACCATTGTGTATACCCTTTTCCTTCATCTTCGCCTACCAGTCAAACTATTTGTAAAATTAATTATATGACGAATTAGTGGTTAAGATTGAACACAATATAACGACTGATATTGTTTAAATCAAAAGTATTAGTAAAGTTTATATTGTGTGTTAAAGAAAGAGAATATTAAAGGAATAAATGTGCCACGTTAAGATTAACTAGATCTCTCCATGTGAGGACATTTGTTTTGATCACGTGACAATATGGCGTCGACGTCCGCCTGACTTAGTATAGCGGAGAACAATGCAAGGAGCATACTAAGCATGGAACCAGACTATAAGCACCCAAGCTCATTGGACAATGTCAATGTATGTATGTTGCCGTCATATTAAAGCTTAACATCTCCATCCAATTTATTGTATAAATATTGATTATCATTAAGACAAGAGGCATGGGTGTATATGGTAGTCTTAGTGTAAAGGATTTTAAGCGGTCAGACGAGCTAATGTTAGAACAAATACTTCCTAGTTCACATCTGATACAGATAAAGATTCTGACCCAAAGGAGTTGGAGTCTCTATGTGTTTGTCATCACTGTTGTTTTTAAAAACTATTGACATGGTGCGTGTAGTCCACAGGAGTTGACATTTTATTAATAAGTTCAGCGAAATCTCTGAAAACATGAAATATATTTATATAATCGATAAGGTGATTTCATGTTTTCATAGATTTCGCCTTACTTTATTGATAAAACGTCCGACTCCTGTGGTAGAACTACCAATGTGTGCTCTGGAATTGCAGTCGTCTTGAGCTATAGTTAGGGTGTACATTAAAATTGGCTGGGAATCTACTTTGCGTTGGATGTTATTGTTTACAACTTTGTACCAAGTAGCAATGAAAAATAAACAATATTTATGTCCAATTTATTTACCTATCCCTCTCACGATATGTATGCATGTATGCATGCATGCATGCATGTATGCATGTATGCATGTATGTATGTATGTATGTATGTATGTATGTATGTATGTATGTATGTATGTATGTATGCATGCATGCATGCATGCATGCATGTATCACTCGCAATGTTCTCCCTGTGGGACATTTTGCATTTTAAAAAAGTGTTAATCCATTTACCATATATCAGTACAACTATGTCTAGTTATATATTAAATTTTATCGAACAATATTCTCGTTTCGATTCTGGTAGTTACATGATTACTGAAGCATATAAAATATTTCTATACAATGTAACAACACCAATCTCCACTTTCCGTTCCACGCACTTCTACTGGTGGATTAGGTTACCTTACTCGCCATCTTGACGCCTCTTAACGCAAATAAGAAAAAGCCCCTCCCACCAGCAGTACGAAGGAGCATTTTCAGTTTATTGTTTCTGTAAACTTAAAGATAAAAGGACGTTCAAACTTTCTTGGGACAACGATAATAAGATTTTCAATTTATACGTTCATCACTGATATTACAGACCAGTTTCTCCTTGCACCAAGGTATGTACATCGATTGAAATTTTGTAATATTATGTTCTTCTATATACATGTTTGTATGCCTTTATATTTTTGTGAAAGTTGTTCATTTAATACAACACTAATATATTATATAATATATAGTTTTTAGTGCTTAGGTTTATGCTACTTATTTATTATTATTATTATTATTATTATTATTTTCATTATTGTTTATCGATTTACATAGCAATTCACAATACAACGAAATCCCGAATAAGAATATCAGACGCATCTTTAACTTAAATTCATAAATCTAGAACAATAAACACGGAGAGAGAGAGAGAGAGAGAGAGAGAGAGAGAGAGAGAGAGAGAGAGAGAGAGAGAGAGAGAGAGAGAGAGAGAGAGAGAGAATCTTCTGAACCTATGATGGAATAATATTTTAGCACACGTGGGACACAGCGTTGGAGCAAATTAGCATTAGTAGAGAGAGGTACAGCTTATAAATACCTTATAAACTTATAAATATGTTATAAACTTATAAATACCTATAAATACCTTATAAACTTATAAATACCTAGAACAATTTGCACATTACAGTTTGTATTTTCAACTTCCAAATGGTCGAAAAGTAAGCGGTCATACATTTCCTTACTTTTATTTACTTTTATTTACTTCTGAATATTTTCAAGTTCACGTTTATGTATGTATTTATCCTGGTCAAATAAAGTAGATTATTGTTATCAATGGAAAAGGGAATTTGATTCAAGCCATTGTTTAAACAAACAAAATCGCCATTGAAATAGCACGAGGATTCGATTACAATAAATAATCGTATACATTATCGACGTCTTTGACATGAACACACATTAAAGATGGAAACTTGGCTTGAAACGTAATTGTTTATTTCCAAATCTGATTATAGTTTACGAAATATTGAAACAAAAATACATATTAAACAGTTTACATATTAAACAGTGTATATCAGGTGTTCATTATTCAATTCTATAATATATAATTAGATAGACAAACAAAGAGGCAAATATATAGATCGAATAATGTTTCAGACAGTAAGATCAAATGAGTTGTATTATTGTTAATATTCCATGTAAATTGAACTTCAAGGAAAAGAACAAATAAATAAATAAATAAATAAATAAATAAATAAATAAATAAAAAATAAAAAAATAAATTTTATTGTTATTATTATATGTTATTATTACTATTATTATTATTATTATTATTATTATTTTAATTATCATTATTATTAAAATTATTATCATTATTATTACTACTACTACTACTATTATTATTATTATTATTATTATTATTATTATTATTATTATTATTATTATTATTATTTGCTGTTATCGTACATATTTTTTTCAATTGATATATATTGAGTCTGTATTTTCCCTTTTGTCTATATTCTTAACCTAGTCCCGCCAAATTTTCATTCATAAGCATCATAGGTTTCGAATTCTAACACTTGATCAAAGATTCTTTACAACTTGTCTCACACCTGTTAATCATTACTAAATATGATATCGTTATATTGTTTTTCTTAAGAAATTCGTATCGAAATAAGTATATATTTTTTTATTGCTCATGTTTCGACAGTACTTACTCAATACACGGTATG
>JARLTB010000101.1:8350000-8360000 GCA_030141615.1 Unio pictorum | reverse complement strand
GGTTATAGTAAAAAAAAATTAATTAATCAAAAGAAATTAATTCTACAACAACATCAAGGATCGAAATTGTTAATTGATTCCCAATTTATCATGCGCTTTTTAATTATCATAAATAAGAATTAAAACTTGTTATTAAGTTTCTTTGCTGACATTTTAACCTAATGTAAAGAGCATGTGATTCAATGTCTGATGGGTTGAAGGTCAAAACTGCGACAGTAAAATCAACAGTAAAGTGTCGCAAATTATGACACATTGGGATGACATTGCTCTTCTTTTGACCTTCTGCCAAGAACAATTACATGTTTTCTTGTTTTTGAAAACCAAAGTACACTTTCATAAGTATTCCGGAATTGGACACCTCTCTTGAAATTTAGAAGTTTAGGAGATCAATGGTGATTTTAGTGTCGCAAATTATATTTTGCCGGCAACACTTCGCCGATACCACTCAGTTCTGTGTCAGCATGTCCATCATTAACTACATACGTTTATCACATGCAAAGCTATAATTCTACACTGGAACAGGTTTTCTTTTACTTTTTAGCTTAAACTATTGTCCTAACTCAACAAACTCTAGAAATAGTATTTATTGCAATATTCGATTTAGATCTATAGGGTAATAAGAGTATACAAATTTTCTTTCTGTCTTTATTTTTTCTTTCTTTCTTTTTAAAATTGTAATTTTTTTATTTTAATATTGATTTGCCTCCAAATGGATGGAGAAACAGTTTATTAATAAGAAAATTAGAATTTCATTACTTCGCTTGAAGGTATGGTATGTCCACTGTGCGAAACATTATGAACTAAAAGATGTAAATAATTATTGTGTTTAAAATTAAAAAGATACAAGAAAAATTGTACTGAATAATACTTTCAAACTGAATGAAGCTGTGAAATTCTACTCCCAACAAAACTAGCCATTATTTGTAAAATATGTACATATAACATTCGAAAAAGCAGCCAACAAAATATTTCGTTGGTTTATATATATATATATATATATATATATATATATATATATATATATATATATATATATATATATATATATATATATATATAATTTTAAATGAAAAACTTTATTTGTAATTATAAATTTATATCGTGACTGAAATAAAAACATATAAATATAAATTTTACATTTAATTTAAAGTTTCATAATCTATTGTACATTGATCAAGTGGGAGTTAAGAATGTCGCTTCCCCCACCCCCCTTGAATAGACTTATAACATCCTGTCTGAAAGGAAGAATGGCAGGAAGTGATTGCAAAATGGGATCATCCGGTATCATAACTGCCCGTGCAGGAGATTGTCTGTTAACAGCATGAAACGTGCATTATAATTATAGCCAAAGAGAAAAGCATCTGAGATAATTAACTGTCGATTGCATATTTTATATTACAATACAATCTTATCACAATCGTTTTCTGTGCAGGACTTTAACACAATTTATATAAATACTCACACATTTTAAAACTGTTTTTGTGGTGTAAAATATGGCAGCAGCAGCAACAACAACAACAACAACAACAATAATAATAATAATAATAATAATAATAATAATAATAATAATAATAATAATAATAATAATAATAATAATAATAATAATAATTTGAGCACTTTCACACAGATGATTCATTATACAAGATATCGTACTTGACAAGTAACAAATTTTATCTAGGCGACAAAGCATATATATATATATATATATATATATATATATATATATATATATATATATATAATTCCGATTAACATTGCTGCCTGTTGTTCTTGTTGATGTTGTAGCTGTTGTAAGACGAGTGTCAGCATGAGAAATAGGAAGCCCTAAACGATAGCAATATACATACATATATATGTTTAATAATAAGATTGACCAAAGCATTACTGCTTTGAGTCATTTAATTAATTCAACAACTTGGTTTAACATTTTACAACATCTTAATGATCGATGCATTAATTGCGAATCACAAAGGTAGTGTTATAACGGTTTCACTAAATTTGATTAAAATGTTTTCACATTCATTTTTACACAGAATTATTGTCTGTGGACCGATCCATTTTACCTGGAATTAAAAATGGTAGATCTACATTTATTTACATTCTGAGATCTCTTTAAATATGTGTTTGTGCCTGTATTCATTCTACGAGTGTCTGTATTCATTATACGAGTATCTGTATTCATTATACGAGTGTCTGTATTCATTCTACGAGTGCAGCCATGATTTCCTTTCTATTTCCATGTTTGCTTTTATAACTCATACTGTTATTTCTTTGCTTAAGAGATTTATACGGTTGTATTTATTTGTTTGGTTTTAATTTGAATCAGTTTAATTGGCATTTAATAGCACACCAGCACATTAAAGGTTGCATCATAAAGAGCCGACTGGAGTAAAATACGTGCACAAAAATGTTCAATGACGGCCAACGCGGCTTGGTCAAGGCACGTTGGGACATGCACTCTTCTAGTCAAGAGTCCAGTACACAAACCACCGTCACCACGGCAACTTTAATATAATCTTTAATGCCCACACCCCACTCCAAAATAACGTGATATGTAGTAGATGATGTGCATAAAATTATTTAATACGTAAGTGACATAACTGAAAATATAACACTACTTCTTTAGGATTTCAATAATCTACATCTTATCGTCATAGATATCTCCTTAAAAAAGCTGTAAAGTACGATTTATAAGTATATTACTTACGCTAATCACTGTCAGGTGCTAAGTCCTATGTTCGGTTTAATACAGTAGAAACTTTAAAAAAAAAAATCAAATTCAGGCACAGAATTCCATTCGCAAGCAGGGTCGAATTATCCATAAGGTTGACTAGGCTGAAGCCTAGGGGACCACCATTGGCATGGCAATGCTGCGTAATCGAAAATTCCACATTTAAAAAATTACTACTCCATGCCACAACAATCAGACTGCTGCTAAGTTCCACCTTTTAAAATCGTTTTTGGTAAGTTTGTAATAATTAAAAGAACGCTTAATTCGCGGGTGGATGTCGAGGGGATAAAAGAAGCTCGATGCCTAGGGATCCTGCCATTCGCGGGTGGATGTTGAGGGGCCCAAAGCAGCTCGAAGCCTAGGGGCCCTGCCATGGGTTAATACGACACTGTTCGCAAGGCAAGGCCAATCCCTTGTTTATACAGAATGTGTATAACGTGACTCAACAGAAGCCCACACATAGCTGAACACTCCCTTTTACTAAATGCCGCGGTCCTAGCTTTAAAGTATATGGCGGACTAAAAACAATCATGGCACGAGAACATGCCAATCGAGATTATTATTGCTGTACTGTGTACATTTATTTATGATAAAATACCAGTAAATGTTTCCGATTCAATCATCGATAAGAACACAAGTATCGGTTATCCAACAGGAAATAAATTTTTGAAGTATCAGTAATTATCCAAACGATACCAACATTTTCAAAGTTCTTTTGCTACGTTTGAGGCATATTATTGACCTTTTGATACGATCAATGATAATAAAAATGCCAACAAATAAATCAGAGTTGTCTCCCTTGTATGGAGTCTCGCATCAAGTGGTCATATGAAATTGTAACTCTGCATTGACTGGATGTACATAAAACTGCTTAGTGTGGTAATAAGATTGAACTGTACATGATTCATTGAGAGATACATTTTACGCTTAAATCTTGTGATAAGTACAGGAAACAACGCTGAAGAAGCTCGTCGCACACATGAAACACGTGCAGATCATTTCCTCACACACTTCATCTAAATAAACTTTCTGCAATTATTTATTATAAATCCCATAAAGTTTCTACAAGGGGGTGGGGGCGAAATCTATGCAGTCATGGAGGAGGGGAGGGTGCAAAATTTGAAGTTATGTCACTGCATGTGCAATTTAATAACGTCTAAATGGCGAGGTTTATGATGCTTGCATATACGCTAAATGTTGGTTCATCTCCTATATAACACACGATGTATACACAGAACATTTGATGCAGCTGGCAAACGCGCAATTTAATATCTTTTTAAATGGCGTGGTTTCGCTTTTGTAATATTTAAATACACGATAAGGATTGCTTCGCCTACTGAGTAACATATTGAGAGCTAATTTAAGTTGTTAGTACCTGTGTCCAATCCCATTGTATCATACTACGATAACAAAACATGTTTTACTGATAGCATGTATGCGTTTTAGTACAGGCCAATGTCAGATGAAGGGGATGGCAAGATCTGCATTTATTAGGGTATTTTCTATAAGGTCTCCATGATCATCAATGAAGAAAAATAATGTGATCTTTATCAAGCCTAATGATGAAGCCCTTGTCACGCGAGCTGTTTACACGTGAATATCATGCTACAGCAGTATTATCAGTTTTACATACAATATTATTATCTGTTTTATCCACAGCATTATTATCTGTCTTATCTAAAACAAAAAGTACTCTGCTTTACCTACAGCAATATTATCTGTTTGACCTACAACATTATTATCTGTCTTACCTACAACAGTATTAACTATTTTACCTACATCATTATCTGTTTACCTACAACCTCATTATGTCTTACCTACAACAGTATCGTCTGTTTTACCTACAGCAGTATTATCTGCTTTACCTACAATATTAGCTATTTTATTTACAACATTATTTTTTCAGTTTTACCTACAACAGTATTATCAGCTTACCTGCAACAGTATTATCTGTTTTACCCACAACAGTATTATCTGTTTTGCCTACAGCACCATGATCTGTTTTACCAACAAACATCATTATCTATTTTGCCTACAACACCATGATCTGTTTTACCTACAAACAGCATTATCTGTTTTGCCTACAGCATTATCTGTTTTACGTCCAACATGTTTATTAGTTTTTTTTACAGCAGCATTCTCACGTTTAACTACACAAGATTTATCTGTTTGCCATTCAACATTATTAGTTTTTCTAGTTAGAAGACTACTGTCTGTTTAATTACAACAGTATTACCTTTTTGAGGTACATCAATAATAATAATAATCTGTTTTACCTACAACATTATTATATATTTTACTGTAGGTAAAATTATCTGTCTTACCTACAACAGTATCATCTGCTTTACCTACATAAGTATTATCTGTTTTATCTGCAATAAAATTATCTGTTTCACCTGCAAAAGTATGATCTGTCTTACCTACATTAGTATTAACTGTTTTACCTAGAGCACTGTTCTCTGTTTTAGTTACAACAGTATTATCTGTTTTACATATAGCAGTATTGTCTGTTTTACCTACAACACTAATATCGTTGTTTTTCTTTAGAACAGTATTGCCATTTTTACTATACAACATTATTATGTTTTGCCTGCGTCAGTATTATCTGTTTTACCTACAATAGTAATAACTGTTTTGCGTATTATGGGTATTATCAGTTAGACCTACAACAGTATTTTATGTTTCATGTACAACAGTGTTATCTGTTTTACCGCAGCCCCGCGTGGCCGAGTAGTCTAAAGCACTCACCGTCACACATCACTGCCGACTGCACGGCGATCGATAATCAAGTATGTCTGAAATTCACACACTGGCCCATTCACACTTAAAATGCACAAGAACAAATCTGCGGCGTTTTGAGATGACGAGATTGACATTTTTCAAATCGAATTTTATGTGATTGTGATTTGTATTTTTACCGTAATTTTAAAAAAAATATTCAGTCATATCACTACGATGCATATATGCACATATCACATATCACATATCTGCACTGCCGTGTGTTAGTTTATAGTGATGTCTAGCACTGGGGCGTCATGACGCTGTGCATCGTGCCGCATACATGTAGCAATTATGTCCCACCCAGTTATCCTGACACCACGCCAACCAGTCCTAAAACTAAACTAACACTCATAATGCTGAGAGCTAAGCAAGGCAGCTAGCTGTTAGTACCAATTTTATAAGTCTTTGCTATGACTCGGCCGGGATTTAAACCCGCGACCTCTCGCATCCGAGGCGGACGTTCTAACTACTTATGCTACTCGAGCTGTCGAATCTAATTGTAAACATTACTTCAGATGATTACAAGGATGAAATTAGATAACAAAAAATACACCTACTAATGCGCAAAAAGAGAGTGTGTGCAAGGGGGGGGGGAGAGTAAATAAAGCTTTAGTGACCCTCAACTTTGCCCTTCAGACAAAGTCAAGAGGATATCCCCATGACAGTAAATGGCTCTCATTCATTCATTTATTCATTCATTCATTCATTCATTCATTCATTCATTCATTCATTCATTCATTCATTCATTCATTCATTCATTCATTCATACATTCATTCGTAGATTAATAACAGAGAAATAGTAAAGACACGATAATGACACGATCAATACAAAAAAAACAACAAACTTGTACATACTCTCACACAACTGCACATATAAATTACAAACGCGTACATATAAAAATAACAATACTTTTTGTGTACGAAATCATGTACCAATTAAAATATAAATGGATCATTTCTATATTCTCTTGCTCAGCAAAATACCTACAACATATAAGAGGTACGCAATACAATTATCAAATTTGAGATATAGCTGAAAATATTTATCAGGTTGTACGAACAATTATATAGTGACACATTCAAAGCTGTGCAGTCAAGTTATCCGTTAGGCAACCCAGTGGGATACTTTTGAATTCGTTCATTCATGTTGGCTTCCTGCAGAAAATAGAACAGCAAATATAATAAGTTTTTGTAGATTTCGGGGTCAATGAGTCTACATGTATATGGGAATTCCTTCCGTAGTAAATGCTGAACAATTTCTCTCAGAAATATTATGAAGATAAGCGTATAACAATAACATCAGTGTACGAAATATTGCAGTGTTGGCAATTAAGAAGTGTCGTGCTGTATGGAGTTGCCTGAAAACTGATATAAATTTTGACCGTTTTAAGCTCATTGTTTGACCTGGGTATCTGTGAATTTTTTAATCTTCGAAAAGATTGATTATTGCGATTCATATTCATTGATGGTATTCCCTACAATGTGCTTCCGTTCATTCTCAGCCGGAAATGTTTTCTTGTGTAACAAATATAAATACACTCATTCAGGTCGCATGTGTGAACAATTCTATATAAAACGGTACTAAATCGCACGTTTACAATCGAATTAAAAATATTCTTTCAGACAACGTATTTGCATGCATATAACAATTTGTAATGGAAATGTAGTTTTCTTTTCTCAGTTTCAGGGACAATTCTGTTTAGTCCCAAACATCCTGTGTTTACCAGTAACGTATTAAAAGTACCAATAAAACCAAAAGCATGCAAACAAGTATCCCGTGTTTTGTACACAGTGTTAAAGGGCTGGTAACTGTTTGGCCGATGCTGTTATCTGAACGACACACTCCTCTATATTGATTTTTAGTGATGAATCTACTGTGGAACATGTACATTGGCTGCTGACATTTTAATGATTACTGTTTAAAAACAACAGAACCCACCATACACGTTGACGGGAGATAATCAAAATTACAACTGGCATATTTGGTGTCAGACACGTTACTGGAAAAATTGACCTATCGCCACTTTCGTAAATCATGCTGATCAATTAACCAATCAGCGAACGTAAATTTGACACACCTCCAGGCATTGCTTTCATCCGCCATTTTCCTCAGACAAGCTGCTTATGGTATCACGGTACCAACTGTTTTTTTTTTCCATAGACCTCAATGCTAATGTTTTGTGAAATAAATATACTTTCTATCCTACTTCAGCATGCATGTCACACACTATCATAGAGAACAATGTAATATTAGCAATCTGACAATGATAGAACCAGGTACTCCATTGCATTTAAGAGACATAACTCTGCTGGAACTAGACAAGGGTATGAGTTATCTAGTCACAACATACCTATTTTCAGTCATGTGTATCACATTTTCAAAAAATCATAAAAAATAGAAAATATGATCTATATAGAAATTAGCATAAATTCACATGTTGCCAAGAGGCTAAACTTTTTTTTTTAAGCCTAACAGAAAGTACAACTCTTACATAATCCACCAATCATATCTTGTGTTGTTGTTTATTTCTGAATGCAATGTTCCCTACACTTTAAGCTCCACCCACCTGGACTTGCGCAATTGGTACCGTTATACTTTATGGCAATATAATGAACTGATTATGTTATGTACAAATTTTTCAATGATTTGTCGATTTCTCCATCGAAAAGGGTGAAACGAAGTCAGTGGAAGCCTCACAGATTTGACAGTCAATACTCAGGTTGTCTAAATGGAGGATTAGATTTATTCCTTTCCGAAACATAGACAAAATTTCGTGGTCAGCTGAATATGGAAACAGTTGATGACAATTACATGTTTGTTTGCATAAACGTACGTATAAAGTACTTCAAGTCGACGGTTTGAAGAACAAAAAGAAAAATATATTGAAATTGAAAAATATATGTATAAAAAAAGTTTCTAGAATATGGGTTGGAGAACCCGATAACTTGTGGGATTTTTTTAAATTAATATTATTGTTCTTGTATAGGATGGACTGAACCCTAGACTGCGTTATTTTAAATATTGAAAATTTACATTTTAATGTTTGATTGTCACAAAAATAATAGTTTCTCGTCTCGATCTTTCCAACACTTGAGTACTTCATTACTTTCTCATGGGGCTGAAGGAGGAGTGTGGATATAGACATTTAATAATAAGAAATACCAAAACAATGGTTTTAGATAAATATCGTCCGATATATTAAGCACGCATTTACATATCAACAGACATCAGTTATCAAAATTCTGTCTGACAAACACAGTATAACATTAAAATTAGTATTTACACTATATAATAGTACATTTCTAAACGGTTATCATTTAGGATTTTGTTATTAATTTTTAATTAATTTACTTTCAAGGCAGCATAAACAAAAACCAGATAAAATTAATAAGTATAAGACTATTTATTAAATACATTAGTATCTTTTACAGCGAATTTTTGTTTTCATGAATAAATTCTCGAGCAGCTGTGAAATTGATTTTTATTATTAACTGAAATGAAACATATAAGTTTTTAGTATGCGAACCTGAACTAAAAATATAAATATTGTCTAATGCGGTATAATTAATGTAACTTTGTAAGTTTACATTTTAAAGAATAATACAAAGCATTTATAATAAATATATCACTAAAACTGAAAAATATCTCTGTGCCAAATACTGCATGTTTGTCGGAGTTTAACAGGTTGTCATGTCACGTGATTGGTAGGAGGAGCGATCTTTTATCTGGCGTAAGGTCAATTAGTAAATTATCCTACACGATGCTGATTGCTGGTATATGCTATATTTCATTGTCTAATCACTCTTTCCACTGAACTCAACATGCAAAATTGACGATATGGTGTATCAACACAATATCCATTCAAGCAATTCAAGCTTGAAACTGCATTTTTTAATCATGATAAAAACTTACTTCTTTTATTGAGCAAAGCCAATTACCTCCGTAATTTATCGTTAAATCAATGAGTTTTATTGAGACTCTTTTACGGAGATAGGGAATTATGATTACTTACTTATACGTCCCCTGAATCTGGTAGATAGCGCAACCGAATAACCCAGGTCCATCAAATAACGAAAAAGATTATCTTATCCATGCCTTACTTATTCTTTCATTGCATACACTCTTTTTACCGCAATATTATTTTCTGTAGACAAAATATTTTTCTTCGAATTCTAAGTATTCAAGTATTTATTTATCAACATGAAATATGTCACAAATAACGTCGTCTTTTGTTCGAGTCATAACATGCATTTTTCTTCATTTTGTAAATTAACCTAAATGATTTCAATTTCTTACAAAGAGAAAGGCAAAAATAATTTAATGGTGCTCTTTGTACAAATTTTAAGAAAAGGCACATAATTTGTATGCAAGAGACTTCTAACGTCTTTTTCTCTTTTTCTTGATTTCTAGATGATTATTATTATTATTATTATTGTTATTATTATTATTATTATTATTATTATTATTATTATTATTATTATTATCAT